>JAPYYX010000153.1:0-104441 GCA_030522605.1 Cremastinae sp. B BG-2022a
CCGTCGGAGAAAATATGAGAAAAGAGAGGTTCGAAATATGACTTAAGAGGGGTTCACAACTTAAGAGAGTATGACTTAAGAGGGGTTCTAGTGTAATTCATTGGGATCTTTACGCGAATCAAATTTTCTTTCGAGGAGAAAACACCTCAGTGATCAATAATGCAACAGTTTCTTTATTTTTATCTTCCACTTAATTTTCTATCCCGAGAGTGAAAGCTTTGCGAATTTTTTGTACCGAACAACAAAACGCGATGGGCATTCGTGTCACTCGCATTTCGGCTAATTTAAATAATTCGGGAAATATAATATCATATACTTTGAGGAATAAATATTTTCAATACTTTTAAATTCGACATTTTATCACTCCGGATAAATATGTGCTTATGAAAATAAAAAGTCGAAGATATGTCACTTTATTCTTATAGAAATTAGCACAATAACTTTTTTCAAACAGTTTTATATTTTATCATGTATATAAAATTTGTTTTCATTACATATACGCAAAATAAAACGAAAAAAAAATCTACAATCGACGAAACATTTTTTAGTCTTATTCCGATTGATTTATTTCACAAAACCACATGACTCTTCTTTCTTTCATTGCGAAAATATTGAAAAGTACAATCATCATTTTTATTATGAAAAAGTTAGAAATAAAGAATATCAAATTGCAAAGATAAATAAAGAATAAACGCAATAACGGCGCGTGTCGCATTCGCATACTCATATTCGTTATTTTATTTTACAAAAAGTATTGTGTTGACAATGTGGGCATGCCAAAATAAGCTTTTTCTCTATAATTTTCAAATACTTTTACTATATGTATTAATAATCAACGTATTTTCAAATTGTCATTTTCATTTTCAAATACTTTAACTAATATTAGCAAAAAAAAAGACATTTCATATCGACCCGTATTAATTTTATAACAGAGTATACGCGTTAAGAAGAATAAAAAAGTGACTAGATGAAAAATATGTAAATATTGTGAATGAGAAAAAGGGTAGATGCGTTCAAGTAAAATGGGAAGTGTAAGAGAATTTTTAAGGATATATCACAATCGGGAGAATGAGCCCAGGTTATCCCTACTCTTGAATTTTCTCGACGGAGCCGCCTTTCCCTGTGCGCTATGACGGAACACACGGAGGAGCGCGAGCTAGGCCCCATTCAGTGGGACTCTTTCTCTCTCACCTGGCAACCTCGACTCATCCGAGCAGCCATCTTGGCACGAAGTCTCAGAACGTGTTTTCGTCTTTGTGAAGCATATTTTCATCCCAGCTACTCGCAACGTCAAACTCAAAATTTTTTTTCCCGGTACCGCATAGTTACCCGCCTCTCTGTTTCAACTACGTTTTTTCCATCGATCATTTGTGACTTCGTGCATTATCCGTTGAGGCGTGCTCCGATAAGCCTATTTCTTTCTTTTCTTTTATCATCGTTATTTGGCCCATAACGTATTGTGTTTGACATTCTTCTCATGAGGAATATATTTTGTTTCTTTGATCGATATTTGTGACTCTGGCGCCATACATAGTCACAATTTTACCAATTTCATAAAAAACTTATTTTTCAAACAGGCATGGGGTTTTCAAATTAACGATTGTCGACGAGACTTGATCGGAATTTTTCGAGTGTTTTCCGGATATTTCCAAAAACCGTACTTGTGAGGGCCGTTACAAAAATCTCATTATATCGGTGACACTTTGACGATGTTTTCTTCATATTGACAAAAATATATTGCAAGTAAGTTATTTATAATGTAATATTTTCAACGCAAAGATATCGCAGCTCGATAAAAAAAAATGAAACTGCACGCGCAGTGACTTTAATGCCTGTCCAGTCTTACGGTTCTCTCTTCATAGTCACTGATGAATATGTCTCATGTATGCGATCTCCGCGGTATTACGATAATACACACTTTTGTAGCAACGTCGTTAATGTCGACTCAGTGCTGACTCAACCTATAGCAAAAAACATAAGCTTTAAAAGAATGTTAATGTTTTTTTCAATATTTTTTAAAATGATAATATATGTTGGTTGTTTTATTTTTCTAGTTAAACTCCGGGATCGCGGCGCACCGAGGCAATACAGAAAAGAAATTGAAGGGCATAGAAAAAAAAAGATGGGTTCGAAGATCGAATATGTTGAATCGTCGCATATGTATGCGACCAACTACATTAGAAATTCAAAAGCAATCGGCGTACTTTGGGGAATATTCACGATATGTTACGCGATTATCGGTGTCGTCGCATTCGTAACACCAGAATGGCTGGGAGATTTGCAGCACGAAAATCCAGGAAGATTTGGTCTTTGGTCAAGATGCACTTATGGAGGAAACGGTGATTATATATTTACATCAATCCCCGTTATCTATGCTTTTAATTTTAGTTTTTATGATTAACATTTTTTAACCTCTCTTCTAATTTGAGAATGGCAGAAGAAGGCTCTTTAAGGATATTACATGTGATTGAAATTAGATGACGATTTTCTAAAGAAAATAGTAAAAATGTTTATCGCCTCAGGTGAATCCGGGGAAGATTGTATAGGAAGGCCCGATGATTGGTCGACGATCGTGAGCGTTCCCTTCAAGGCGAGCACAGTCCTGGTCGGGATCGCTGTGATAATAGCTCTTCTCGCAATATGCGCGATGCTATTGTTCTTCTTCTGTCAGAGCACAACAGTCTTTTATCTTTGCGGCTGGATGCAAATTATTTCAGGTAAGAGCCACCAAAGTCGTCAATTTTACATGTTAAATACTGGTAAAATAGGGAAACCAAAAAATAAGAAAAGTCGTGTACGATGTAACGAGGATTTCGAAATTTCCTTCTCTTTTGCCGCGGATTTTATTGCGACAATTTGAAGCGCTGACCGAATTACGAAAATACGAGTACATAAGCTGGATAAATTATAAATCATTGGTATAATTGCAAATTGCGCGTATTTAAACTCCGGAGGATTCTCGTTGTTCGGAAAGTTACGCAATCGTTTAGCGCACCCGCCCGGCTTTTCCTCATCTCTTTCCGCCGTTTCTCTCGTTGTGTCACATTTCTCATCGTTGCGTTACGATCTACACGCGCTCTTGATCACGGAAGGAAAAGATTACCTCAATTACCGAGCTCGGAAATGATTTATGCGACTATCGACGATCCTCTCATCCGAAACATATCCATCCACCCACCTTTTACCAATCAAACAAATTAACGAATCGGATTTTCAAATAATCTATATAAGTACTTGAAACAAATACTAAAATAACGAATGAAAACTGAGTGGTATAACTTTATGAGTCTTGCCAGATTCAGATTCGTAATCACAATTATAGCAAATAAACGGTGAAAGTTTGCAAGTCCTTTCCACAGGATATGATCACGATCGCAAAAAAGACCCCATTGCTTATTGATATGAATTGCTTTTTTTTTTTGCTCAAAATTCATTATTCGTTCATTGAAAAAAAGAGTAATCAAAAGACTTGCGTTTCAGGGTTTCTTTCGCTGTTTGTTTTTTCGAACAAGCAAAAAATCCTTTCTATTTCTTTTTTTTAAAATAAATTTATAGGGATCCTTGTTCCGCGGCTATCATCGCTTTCGCATGCAGAAGAGAATTCCCAGAACAATTTATTCATCTTCTTCTTCTTTTCAACATTTTTTTCATGGCCAAGCGGTGGCTATAATTTCTTTTATTTTTTCGATTACTTATCAGTTGCGTCTTGCTTTTTCATTATATATAATGTACAGAGTGGATCGTGCATTTCATTCATCGTTGTACCACAATCATCCGTGGTACAAAATACACAAATGTATATTAGATGAACACGAGAGAGAGAGAGAGAGAGAGAGAGAGAGAGAGAGAGAGAGAGAGAGAGAGAGAGAGAGAAAACAGTTAGAAAATAACGTTTTGTGCAACGAGAGAAACACGAGTGTTCCCTTTCACTGTCGACCTCGCCTAGCCTCTACGTTCCTCCGCTTTTCGAATTATCGTTCCCAAATGTCAGCAAACATTTCTTCGCGCTTGCTTTTTCTTTATTCTCATTTCGCAAATGTCCATTTTTTGCATCCCGCGTTGAATAAAAAAAAATTATTATTCCCCGTAATTTATACTTCGACTCTCTTCGAGTCAGCTGAATTCGCCGAATTGAAATAAAAATTTGTATTTTTCGTGTCATCATATATTCAATTTTGAGCTAACGGTTGCTTCTTTTTCATCAGCAAAAGTACTCGATAGCACTTGCGACATCGAATTCTCGGGTGACTATAAGCATGACGATAAAAATTCGCTAATAAACGAGATTCCACGATGAGGATATGTCGTTTGTAGCTAATGTTTGTCTAATTGTAAGAACGTATAAATCGGAGATCGGACCAGTCCTTGTCAAAATTAGGAGAAAACAGTTATTCCGTTACACAATGCTGTGGGTAAAAAAATGTATTTCGCTTAATCTTACATGTGTACTGTGCGTGTAGAAAATACTAGCCGCATCTTGCAACGCGTTGCTGTGTTGCTAAGTTTGTCTAAAATAAAAAAATTAGCAAAACGAAAGAGAAAGATTTTCCCAAAATAGTTTCGAAAAATACCCCCTACATCGAAACTTGCAAACGTAGTCTCTCTATAATATTTTTAATATGTAGATGAATGAGAAATGATTTTAAAAAAAAAGGGTAATGGAAAATGTATTTTTTGTTTCGTCAGCAATTTGCATGGCTGTCGGAGTGAGCGTTTACCCGCTCGGTTGGGATTCCCCGGTTATCCGGGCAGTTTGTGGAGCTTCCGCATCGAGATATTATCCAGGAGCCTGCGCCATCAGGTGGGCGATACCGCTCGCTGGAATTGCCGCTCTCGATGCGGTTACGCTCGCTGCTCTCGCTTTTATTTTGGCATCACGACACGTTAGACTCCAGCCCGAGCCATTCAACAATGGATCTTTATACAAAGGTTCGCATTTCCCGAAAACTCGTATATTCACAATTACTTTTTACTTTAGTTTCATCGAAAAGGCCTCATTCACAGTCACAATTGTTCCAAATTTGGAATTTTTATGCTTGAATAAAGATATATTAAATGAAATTTTGATTATCCCTTTTACAGGAGAAGTGAATCCCGGATATGTAAACGAGGCTCAAAGCGTTGCTGGGTCTCGGAAGTCACTCTCCCTGAGACCGGTCTTGTTGGTAGCTCCTCCGGAACAGGATCGTTATAGTGAACTGTCGCGAGCCAAATCTCACTCTCATCACAGTCTGTACTCGCCTGCTCCATCTCATCCAGTTCACACCCTTTCAACGAACACCCTTAACCACTCTCAGCGCAATTTTCAACTTTAAGTCGACTCAAAAGGAAGAAACAATTTTTTCACTGCGAACAGTCAACTTGCCATACGTCGAGTCCAATCTCACTTTGATCTTACTCTTTATATCTATCTTTTTGTTTTCTTTTTAATCCCGCACTTTATAAACTTTCGTCAACTATTGCTATTTTTTCCCATTTATCAATACTAGAGATTGAAAATTTAGAGATCATTAGAGAATACTCAACAAAAGCTCGATCAAAATTATAAAAGAGTTTCTCAGCACTATTTAAAATTCGACTGGTAGCTCATATGTGCATCAAAGTTACCTCGAGTGCGCGAAAAAATAATTACGTCAGTTTGAAATATGGAAAAGTGTCAATTTCAAGATATACATATGTAATTTTTTAATCTGACAGATTTATCCTTTTTAAGATTTTTTAAGCCTAAATCGTTTATCATTTTGTTGCTTCATCTTCTTTAACGTTTTCATCCTATCATATTGTTTCGTATGAGATGAAATGCGACTCATTGAATGATAATATATGTATAGTTGAATAATTGTATAAACTTAAAAAGAACTTGAGTTTTATTGAGCGTTGAAAATCGAAAAGTATATGACGAAAAAATGAATCTTGAGATTGTGAATCACAATAAATCTTCATCTGCAATCCCACAACGACAGTGAACGATACACAATGTGGATAAAGAAAAAATTTAAAGGAAGCAGGACGTGATTTTGACTAGTGTATTTAACGATATCGTACAGGACAAAATTTCGTATTACATTCACTCTATTTCACGTGATTATATCCAAGCTAGTCGATTAAACGTCGAACATTATTCTTTTTTCACAATCATGTTATTATAATAATTATTATTATTTAATAATCTGACAATTATTATAGATTATATGGTACAAGAATTATCTGACATCATCATTTTGGACGACTTAATTTAACAATAAATACTATAAGGTCCAATGATAATAATTATTACATAAGAAAGAGATCCTCGTTATCTTCTCCATTTGTACAACGGGAAAACGTTTTTTTGTCCATTGTCGTGGAAATGAGTAAGCCTCTAACACGCGAGAAAACAAGTAAACGAATTTTTGTTCTCGGGAATTTTCATTTCTTTCCACTCGGAGACTGGACAGAATTTAATTCCTTATTATATTTAGCTTATTTGTTGATTTGTTAAAATAAATAGATGGGAGCGTTGAGGATTCGTTATATACTTTAATTGGCTGAGAATCGTGGGAGTCGCGCGTCTGGGAAAATGAAATAAAGCGAATAATGATGAAAGTTTAAAAAAGTAATTTATAAAGTTGTAAATACGAGCTCTCGTGCCGTTTTCGATCGTTCACGCGAAATTTCACTCTCCTCGCATCACGTACGAGGTATTACACTGAGAACATCGTCGATGAGAGTCTCTTTACGAATACGCACGATTTTATGCCTTAACGACTCGCGAAATGACACGCGTTTGAATTTTACCAGCTCGCCTGTTATGGTAATCCATTCTAACTGTTCTCCGCAATTTTGTAAATAATCACAAATAAACGTTGAGCGGTTCGCAAATAAATTTTCTGTACAATGCAGCACTAGCTCTCATTTTTCCATTTTTTCTCTCCCCCCATTCACCTAACTTACGAATTGAACCGTTTTCAATTTATCATGGATGATTTTAATCTTGTCCTTTTTCGGACGATTGTATAGAAACTACTTATTTTTAAATTACAATAATTACAATAATGATAATAATAATAATAATAATACGGCAATAATTGAACGTCGATTCAAGTTCGTTCAAAAATCTATACGGGATCGTTAAAATGTACATCTCATCTAGATTTATTCTAAAAGTTTGATCGATCATCGTTATCGTTTTTTTTACATTTCCTTACTGACAACGATACCACAGGGCTGGACGATTCCCGTGTTGAGAATAATTGGCCTCTTTGTCGAGACTTTATTTTCATCTTTCTTCAATAATTCCTCGATCGAATAAGGATTTTTCTTCCTCTGGGGTTGCTGAGGCTGTCGGCTCTCATTTTCCCGATCGTTGCTCGAACGTGACAAAATCCTTCGGTGCTCGTTCGAGCTCCTCGAGTCTTCGATTTCGTCCGAGCATGAGCTCGTTCGCGAATTCTCGAAACTCTTTCCCGGTCTTCCGTGTCTTACGAAAGCGCTTCGGTCGCTACCGATTTTCTGGCCAAGTTCTAGAATAATCGGCGAGCTCTGGAAAGATTTATAATTGTCCTGAGACTCGGTGTTCTCCTCCAAGTCGCTCTTGTCCAACGAATCGTCGCTCCCTGCCATTGAACTCGAGCTAGATTTTAATTCCGGATTCTGACCACTTTGCTGCTCCGACAGGCCTTCCGTTTCCAGTGAACTAAACAGATTCACTTATTAAAATTCATTTCTGAAAACAAAACACTTGGAGTGACAAAATCTATTTCATCAATATAGAAATGATGAACCGAAACGTTCATTTCCATCGAATCTATTTCCTAATATACATAATATACATGTACATACATACATACATATTGTATTATTTATAGATTAAAAATAAGACAGCGTATAGAGTTATATTTCTTTTTCTTTAATTAAAATCTAATTTTACTTTTATCAAAAATAAATACACATTTTAATAATTATTTTTTCAAATCTCGTCGAAGCAGGAAAATAAAGTGTTAAAAATTTCAGGTTCACTAAATCGATAAATTTTCCTTCCCTTGATAATAAAATAAATTTCCTCGATTTTTGTCCGTTAATAAGGAAACAGTCTTTGTCATAAACAAGTTCTTACTGAGAATGCAATAATTTTGTAACAATTTTTAAAGAACTTTTGTTCGTCTCTTTGCTTTTTGTTCTTTCGGATAGCTTGTAAAATGATTTTTCCCCCAGAGAGCGCGTTAACGCCGAAGGATTGAGAGGTATAAAATCTCGAAAGATGGTAATTAACGACGATGGGGGTAACAAGTACGAAACCATGAATCCCATCGTAAAATAAACGTTTATAATACACTTACGTGAATGCCTGCATTCCATGATGCAAGTGCAAGGTGGTTGCCTGATACAGGGACGAGTAAAAACCGTTCGGATTCCACGTTGTTGTCGAACTCGTGCCACCGGAGCCTGTCGATATGTGCAGGGGGCCCAGCGCCCCAGGATAAAAAAGTTGGTAATCCGTTCTCATCATTGCTTCTGTAATTAGTAATTACCTTCCTTTTTATCATCCTACTTTTCTACATTTATTACTCGATATGCATATATTTTCATACGCGGCGATAACAACATACTATATTCTTTATACTATACCAGAGAATCTTAAAAAAATGGAAATCAAAATATGTTTCATTTTTGGCTAAACGAAATCGAGTTTCGCTCGAAGCAAATGAGAAGAGCGAAAAAAGGAAAGATTTTCTTCTCGGTCGGTAAAAAGAAAAAAAAACTCGTTTGCGTGTTCAAAGTCTGAGCAGAGTCTGACGTTTCAATCTGGACTCGAAAGCCGAAGGGAGGATAGCCCTGATTTCCATATCGGCGCAGCCAAGAAATCCGAGTTAAATTATTCGACGAAAATAAGGCGTACAAATGCATGTATTATTTATGTTGAGATAAATTAGCGATGAGGAGCGCGAGCGACTGTCGAACGATTTAACGGGTAACTGACACCAGATGAGGGACTTTTTCTCTCATCTCGTGTGTGTGCATGAGAAATGAACGCCGAGAAGAGACGATGGATGGAGAGAACAAGCTCGCCTCCATGCATATAGCGCCGCGCGAAAATCATTAGCTTCATTAGGAAGTCGAAAATGAAAAAAAAAAAGTCTTGGATCTTGAATAAAAACATGTTTGAAACATCGATCTTAATATAGTGAAGATATAAACATACATGTAGATGATCCATCATTTCGCTGATTTTGAGTTTGAAAATGATGTAAGAAAAGAAATAAGAAATAAAAGGCAGGTTTCGTTACCTCTTGTTTCGGAACTCGGAGGCACATGAGTCTGATAGGAAGAACTGCTCGAGCCTCCCTCGATTGGAGTATGATCGGTGTGCAAACCGTTGCCTCGTAAGATCCGATTTACCGAGGATACCGATGGCAAACTCTGTGGATCACAGGCGCCCTGTCTCGCTAGTTGTTCCCTTATTTCCCAGGCAAACATCGTCGGCTGCTCCTGCTTCATTCGCAAGATTTTCTTCACTACCGTTGGCGTTGCTACTTGCTGCAATGGTGAAATTCTCTGTCAAGTAATAATGGACAATTTTTTCATCATTATGCTCAATCAGTCACATTGAGATAATACAATTTTTACCTCTTTTCTATTATCATTTGCGATTATCATCATTTTATTTAGAGAGTCGATTATTCCTTTTTGTTATCATTTTATTTAGTGAGTCTTGTGTCTCGAACCGGGTCTCGCGTGATACGAATTCGGGTCGTGCAAACAATAAAAAACTGACATTCACTATATTTGCGATCATGACGAGAGATTATTTCAAGCAAAAAACACACATGTCAATAAAATATTAACAAAATTAAAGCAAAAATATTGGAAGACGATCCGATTTATTAGAAGTAATAATAGCATCAGTCAAGTTCTCCTCATAATTGAAATATTTAAAAAATCAGTTAACAATATATATATAATATCTAAATCTTTATCGAAAATAATAAAATTATTCGTCGGAGCGGTTGGGGCTTTTGAAGATAACGCCAGAAGCGACGGATATATGTATGTATGCCTCCATCATCAGTGGTATATAGAATACGCACACGTCCGTGCGTATGTGTATGTATATGGGTGTAAGTATACGAATGAAGAAAAATGCGTCGACAATGACGGGACAAGGACGACAAAGTACACATGCCGTCCGTTCACAGGTGATATCCGGGCAATATCAGATAGGAAAAAAGGAGTGAACTGGCAAAAGGTAACTCGGCCTGGTTTTAGAGGGTGCCACACGCGCGCGCCCCAAGCTCTAAATTCGTTAACCGGTGAGCACGATTCCCATCTCACCACTTTTTTTTTTACTTTTTTATTTCTCCTCTTTACCCTGTCCTTTTTACGTTTCCCTCGTCATCTGGTCTCGCGCGGAGCGAATGCCGAAAATTAATTGTCAAAGAGGACGAAAAGTCTGGAGAATAACAACTTCAGGTGCGCTTTGGGAATAATCGCCGAAAAGCAGGATGTGAAGAAGGACGATATATATCCTGATGGCCACGTGGTTCCTCGCAATTAGCAGAGGTTCTCAATCACGCTCCCCCACACACCATATACACACCGGCCTCGCGGAACTTTAAAAAATCATTTGAATTGCTAATCAATGCTAATTCCCATATCGGTGTATGGCGCGAACTCTTTATAATATAAATATTGTGTGTGCATGCTCGTTATATTTTTTCGGATCGAGAGGGATAATTTAATATGGTAACGGTATGGTAATGGTATGCACCTCGATTTTTCGCGAATCCCGTATACTTTGTACGAGAGCCCGAGATTCATCTCGACGTGTTTACCGTGATATTTCTCTCCACCTGACTCCAGATTATTTTCGGGCCATATCGCCATCGGCTCTCTAGGCCACTCTAGCGTCCTGTCAACCGGAACGCGAGACTTGACGGATGAAACCTTTATCCATTTTCTCCCGAAGCAATTTTAGTTAAAAACAAAAACAATTTTCACATTCAAAAAGGATCTCACGAACTCTCATGAAAAAGTAATTATTATTATTTGCACAATCATCAGCGAATTCGATATAAATAAATAATATCAACTAGACCAACTCATTTATAAAATGAGAATATCGGGTCGATATTGACTGACAGATATCGACACAAGTTATTTTTATCGTAAGTATTATAAGAATTGTAAAAGAGGATAAAAGAAAAAATGGACTATAGTTGTAGAAGTATTTATATTGAAAAGTAGCTAGAATAAATAAGCATCAAGAGCACTTGAGCTTCGTTTAACCCCTGCACAAAGAGGTAGGCATCGCGTATATATAGTATAAAAAAGGGTAGAGAGGGAGAAAGATGAAGGGCTTGCGAGACCTCGAAACGTTCATCACGGCGTCATTACCGGTTGTGTATGTATGAATCGCATCCTCAGTAAAACAGGAAGATACGAGGAAATCGATGTAGAGAAAGGGCTCTCCGAGAGAGGCTAACGTCGGGAAGTTACGTCCTTGTGCACGCAAAACTCGGGAGCACACGTTAAAGCCTCGATGGTTAGAGTTGAGCTAGGGGTTGGAGATCGCGTGTTTCGTGCAAGGGAGCATCTCAGATTCTAATCTGACACTTCCGTCGTACGTCGTCGTGAGCGTCGTCGTGGTCGTCATCGCTGACAATTACCCCACACATCCCGCCTCGGGCCTCCTAATGTCGCCCATTGTGACACTTGGCTGACTCTCGTGTACGAAATACGCCCAGCGGCGCTTTCGCAACGGAACAACGGCCAAACTGACATTGTGTCACTTTGGTAAAGGGCGGGAATTAGAAAGAGAGAGCGAGAGAGATAGATATGTAGTTCGGTAGCGTCCAGGTCGGAAGGAAGGGGTCTCTTATTCCAGGACATGCCTCGCCTCTCGTGAGGAAATTGGCCGGACGAAAGGACATCTGGCACTAAACGTTAGATAACCCGAACCCGACAGGTTCACCGACTCGATAATTATCTTACTAAATTCTCGTCGTCATTCTCTCTCTCTCTCTCTCTCTCTCTCTCTCTGTGTCTTTCTCCTCTGCGGAGAGCTTTCCCATCCAAGGGAACGTATGCTGGTTGTCCTTGATAACGGACCCCCTTTTCTTTTCCTCTTTGCCTCATTATCCTCCGCTCCTTTCGAAACGTCCATTATTTCGGCTAAAAAGTTGGCGTGTCCGAAACAACACTCTCTCCAATAAATATCCCGAAAAAAGAGAGTTAATATGTACTTTCAAAGAATGAACGAAAAACAAAAAGATTTTTCAATTTGCTGTTTTGATGATCCCCGGAATGTATAATCGGGACTTGAAGTTTTTCAGTTATTTTCTTTGTTTTTTTTTTCGTTATTTACATTGACTATGTTTATGTGTTTGCATATGAATAAACGTTGCGCCCGACTTTCACTCCTTTTATTTTTTTTCTTTGAATCGCACAGCGCGTAACTAAACCGTTGAATCCGAAGGGAGACAGAGATAGAATGTGTGCCCAATAGTCTATTTACCCATAGATATACATATATTTTAACGGATGTCACGAGAGGGGCGTGGGTGCCAGTCGCGGAGCTCCCGTACCAAGATCTTAATTGCCAGATAGCCGGAAACTCGCGTACACATGTACCTTTGATCTCGAACACTTATCAAAGAACGAGAAATTTTTTTTTTAATGCCGGATTAAATTCATCGCCGTTATACATATATATATATACATGTAAATAAAAAATTAATATATTTTCATCAATATAAAAATCAATGCATCTGTCCCCATTTAACGTCATTCTTTTGAACGTCATGTCTTCGATTAATAAAAAAATATAATTTTGAGTGCAATTTCTTGTTTTGTGTTCTGTAACGAATCTTTTTGAATCGAATGGTCGTTCGGGACATACGAGAAGGAAAAAAAAACGAAACGAGTAACCCATGCGCGAAAGTACGGGCGATATGTATGTGTATGATAATTTGCTTCGTTTTCATTTCGATCATACGTGAAGGCAAAAGAAAAAGGAGAGGGAAAGAGAAAAAAACGATGAAACATGTGCCACACAGGGTACGAAAACGTTCCACTTTATTACAGTGGTGCTCGAATGTTGCATTTTTCATGAGACAATTTTCTATGTCGTGCTGTCGGCTCATTATATATTATACTTTCCTCTCTCTCTCTCTCACTCTCACACATACACACTCTTTTTCTTCGTCCTTGCGCACAAACGTACTCGATATACTTCGATATACCGACGGCCACCCCCAACATTCTATCTTTCAATCCATCACCGTGAATTTAAAGCGCCCACTATTTTCTTTATTGTCAGATCAGACAGACATTTCTCTACTCATGTTCATGTTGGTAATTTAAAAAAAAACTGAGATTGTTTTTAGATTAAATTTCATTGTGTGGATTCTCGATTAAATAACGTGCACAGAACAGTTGCTTTAAAAATTTTCCATGTACAGAGCGAGCGAATGTCACGTGCATCGTGAGTGTTATGTACCGTGTACGCGAACACGTGTAGATTCGCGATAATTTGGCGATTAAATGCCCGAATGAATGAACGAATCAGCTCGCCTGAGGGATCATTCGCTGCGGACGATGCATCGCGCATCGCAATCTCTGATGAGCAAGCGCGTTGAAATTCGTGATGCAAAATTTTATCCGAAGCGATTGAATGATCCACGAATTACATCATGTGATAAAAAGCTCAGAAGCACGCGAATATCTCGATGCTTGTAGTAATTAATAAATGCTATTTAAACGCGCGACATCATAAATTTTCACTTTCATAAGACAGTTCGTGATTTTCTTTTTTCTAGCACATCCGCCATCTCTTACTCAGCTGGAAAATTGAAAAAATTTCAGAGCCGCGCAGGTGTCGCTGTTCAAGTGTAAAAAAAGCGATGGGGATCATCCGGAGATTAAAATCTCTTCATCTTTTCTTCTGTCGAAATGAATTTTCATTTTTCCCATATCTGATTGAGCTTTGCGAGTGAACGCTTTTACTTTTATAAAAAGCCTGTAATCTTTTGATTATTTAATTATTTAATTACAATATTCTTTTATTTCAAATTGGTTTTGAAGATCTCTAATCATTCAGTTATTTAATTATCGAATTGTAAAAGAGGAGTAGTAGATGAATACACAGTGGTTGCAGACTTCATTTCAATCATATTATATGCTCTTCTTTGAGGAATCTCTCACGGAATGTATCACGAAATTTGTCTCGAGATCTGTTCACTTGAAAAAAAAAATTAATACAGTCGAGGATGTACCTGATAATTATAATGTCATTATAGCGTTGCAGCGAAAATGCACTCTTGAGATGTCCCGTTAATTTTGTAGACTCTCATAAGTATCACCCAAGACAATACGAAATTCGCTAAATTCCCACGCCTTCGAAATTGAAAAAAATACGAGTTCCATTTGAGCACATATTCGCATACATTTTCACGGTAAGTCCCTCTGATTGTAATAAAATAGTATATAGTGCGATTAAAAGAAATGCATGGGTTAGATAATTAATAATATTTTATTTTAGCAAAGGTATCAATGTTAAATAGACAACATTATAATTCTCAATCGAATAATATAATTTTGAGCAAATAATATCGAATTGATTGACTGGATGCAAATGTTGATTTTGTCGTTAAAAACGTAGATCGGGAAAAAATGTAAGCTTCATTATACATATTTGAAAATGGCGACTGTTTATTTATGAAAAAATGTGACGCTGCAGAAAATGAAGATCATATTATGTCGTCGAGACGTTAAAAAAATTTTTTTTTTTCGTCAACGACTGATGATGCGAAGAGAGGGGTTTGGTTCAAAGTGTCCGACGATTTTGAGTAATTTTTTGTAAAATAAAGTGCAAAATTTCTATGGAGGGCTGGAGCAATTTAGATTTAATTCGAGTACCAAAAATTGGAGACAAAAGGAGGCGAGACAAAAGTTTATAGGGCCCCGGGAATGAAAAAAGGGAAATGATGAGGTCGGAACGGGGACCGAGGACAACATAAAAGAGAATAAGTTTAACCGGGCGAAAATAAGCGAAGAGTCTGAGAGTCATGAAATTATGCAAATGCCGGGAGCAAGGTGTTTCGATAATTACAGGAGCACGCTCAACAAACGAGAGGGCCTTACTTAAAATCACATCAGGAGGGCCCCGGGCTTCCTACTCTCTTTTTATCATCATTGACGCGCCGCCGTGCTCATGACCGAGCAGTACCCTCAAGGAGCAACGCACCTATGTTTTTCATCAAAAAATTTCACATTCGCGCCAAATTTTCTCTATCTCAACCGGAAATATAAATCGTTTATGCAGCCTCTATTAGTGTTCTTGTCGTTATTTTATTATTTCACCTTTTTTTCACATCGAATTTTATACTTCCTTGCTGAGCAACAATAATATTATACCAATTGATTAGAAAAATAATTTACCTTAGTTTTGCTGCCGCCTATACTTCCAGGTCTTATGCTCCCGGTCTCGTAGAATCTTGTGAGTATTTTCGACACACATCCATGGGAGACGAGTAATTGTCGTGAAATATCGCAGGGCCTAACGCCCACGAGAGCGAGCTGAACGATTTTCTGACGAACATAATCAGGCAATGGTCTTCCGTTTACAAAAACACCGCCCAGTTGATTTACACCGGCTTGACCTGAAAGTGATTCATGGAAATAGCATCACGTTAATATATTTACTTGAATTTCATTTTTTTCAAATTCATATTAGATATACCTATCCAAAAAAAGTTCCTTTTTCCACTCTGAAGTGTGGTACTTATAAAAAAACGAAAAGCTTAATCTAAAGATCCAATAGATGTGGCTATATTTGCGGCACATTTTTGCATAGTTAGTTCGACTGAAGAAAAACCGTTTTTTTTTTTCAAATTGATGAAACGATGAAAGAAATTTAAGAGAGGCCATAAAAATCCGTTTTCTCAAGATTCCGTTTTTTGTCGAGATGCCTGCGTGGTCATCTAGAATCGTCATGCATTTTGTGTATACATTTTGAAAAAAAAGCTCGATTTAACGGGGTTTCGGGCAGGTGTTTTCTCTAATGACATCGGAGACCGATACGTGCTCTCTTTTCCTCGCACACGTATAGTCGAAAATTGACTGACGCGATCCCGCGAAAAATGAGAGATGCTCGCGTGTCTCTCGTATATAGATTGTTATTTTCTCGAGCACAGAAAAGGGAAGAAAAAATGGATAGACGGGAATTAGTCAACACACGCCCTTGCGATCGTGTGTAAACGGAAAAAAGGGAGAGAGCGCGATACGAGCCGAATGAGATAGACGAAAATTGCTTCCTGCGAACTTCTGAACACGGCTCTCGCGCTCTATATCCATGTATAACTGCTCACAAAGCTCTCTTTGCAAACATACAGAAGTCATTCGCGTTTCATCTTTACGAGCTCCAACTCTACCGATACCCATTATTTCATGTTATATTATACGAAAATGGGCCAATTTTTATCTACCTCTATACGTACGAAGACATAAGTGCACATGTGTATACATATACATATATACAATATACACACGCCACAACGATAGATAGCTATACGCATACGTGCGTGTATACATATATGTACAATGATCAGAAAGATTTGAAATCTTTTCTCTTCGCTTCACCTGCACCGTCCATTATATACATTTATATTTTATTTGGACAACGTAAAACTGTAGAAACGTGCGAAGAATATACCTTGGCTGGAAAAAAAAAAACTTTACAAATCGAAAAACGTTGACGAAAAAAAAACACAAAATCCATAATACACTTTTCATTTTTAAAGTTACAGGAGTTTGAAAATTACAAGAAACAAAAGGCTCAATTCATATCTAGCTCACTTGCTCGAGTATACCAGCCGAAAACGAAGATGCAATCAAAACACCCTCTTTCCGCGTTTCCGAAAATTTTTGCAACCGCTCAATTACGACCTGCTCTCGAATGCCTTGATTCTAAATTTTCCCTACTGTTTCTTTTTTTCAATTTTCCAACATGTATGCATGATTAGAAGGTTTTTGATTTGATGACACAGTCAATGTCAAAATACTAAAAGAGAGAATAAATGATGTATACGAGAGTAAATTTATGGTAATCGTGATATCTAAATGTATCGTGAAATACAAAAGGGTGTCGACTATATATATACTAGTCTCTGTGGGAGCCAAAGAGGATCCGTCGATTTCTTTTTTCTTCATCCTCTTTTTCGGGTCTCGGCGTCGTAATCTCGGAATGAAAAAAATACCGCATGATTTAAAAGCGTGAATAAAGCGTGACGCTTCAATTAAACTATTTATTTTGTCGGTCAGACTGGATTCTCTTGGATTCTCACGATGAGCGAACCAATCTTTAACGATCGATCCTTGCTGACATATTCTCGAGATAATTCGTTAATTTATCGATATTTCGCATCTTGAGAGCGAACCTCTTAATCCGGTTTCCCTAGCTCCTGCACTTTACACTTTTTTTTCTCTTCTGCTTTTGAGTCTCGGGCCGGCAAATAAATGTTGAAGAAAATGACCGTTTTTACGATTTCTGTACGATCAAATCCCGCGTTATTCCCTCATATATTATCGGCGAAATTTCTTTCCAAAGCCCCCGTCTTCTTGATTGAAAAGTCGAGAAAAAGTGGCTAAGCGAACATTCTCGGAAGCTTAACAAAATAAAAGTGCCGATGAATTAATGCCGTAGGTACCTACTTATGAATTGTATCACATATGATATGATGTATACTACGTTTTTTTAAAATGAAATGTTAATGGTGTAATGTAATTATATATGCATTAGGCATTTTTCTGTGTTTATCATTATCAATTCGGAAACGATTCTCTGTGATGCTTTATATCCATGCACGGAGCGAAAATAATATAGACATTCACTATAGAAAAGAGCGCCGTTATTCTCACTGATGAAGATTATTCCGCGCGAAAATATCTTGGAATTCACCTATTGCGAAATTCACTTATTAGACTCCGCCATACAAGATAGGTATATGTATCTATTAGATATGATCATCATCGGCGGTTAAGGAAAATGTGAAAAAAACGTACCCAGGCACGTATGAAAATATTTTGATCCGGAAATATTTCTTCATATCGGCAATGTTGTATCTATATGCATGCATGCATGTAGAGGCGATTATACATCGATCGTGTGATGGAGTGTGAGCGTGAATTTTCGTTTTTTTTAACGACTCTGGCATATCCCTTTGGGCGTGTGTATACATATACGTTCGACGAACGAGGCCAAATTATTTTTCGCCGGATAAAATAAATCGTCGGGAGAGCTGGGGAGACGCGACTAAAAATCGGGCGCGATTAACAAGCCGCGAGGATATACGATAAATGACGCCGTGAAACGAGAGCGCGCAATCAAAGGGCCGTATCGCGCGCTCGTGGATGCATGCCATGGAAGCTGAAGAAAAAAGAGAGGGAGCAGCAGGGAAGAATGAAGCCCGATCCACGACTCAATCCGGCGAATCGGCTTCGCGCGCGAGAAACAGAAGGATAACGGAAAAAGGAAAAAAAAGGAAAAAAAGGGAGGCATCAAGAGAGGAAAAAAAGATAACGCTAAATCGACGGCGGCTACTATAAATCGAGAGCCACGCGCCTTCACGTTCGTGAAAAAGCGGGACGCTGGAGAGAAACCTCGAGCGGAAGATTCGAGAAGAAACGCGCGCGGCGAAATAAAATCGAGAGGGACATGAGAGAGTCGAGCCGTCTTTGCGTACACTTTATTCGCTACTGCGTGCACAATTTTTCGATCACTAATTATCCTCCGCCGTACCAGCTAATTACGTCATTAACTCAATTACTCGCGTCTCTTGCCGAAGCTCAAACGAATGATCTGACGAAAATTGTTCGCATATACACATGCGCGCGCTCAACATATTTCACGAAAACATAAACTCATTACATTTTTTCCCTTGACTCGATATCTTCATACTTTTTCATTCAAAATATTTCCACGAAGCAATATTACTGAAATACCTCATAGAGAGGTATACATGTATGTGCATGTAGTCCTATATACTAAACATATCTCGCGAAAGCGCTTCAAATCCCATCGAAAATAAAAAAATTGCTGTGCGACCACGACCATGCACGCTGATTCAAAAGTTTCTTCATTAGCGTGTGTAAGAAACAGACAGAAAGCAGAAAGTCTTTACTCGCGAGCGTGACCCGCGCCGCTGAGAAACCCGGGCGCACTCGCGTCTCGATAAAAATCTTCCTCATTCGGGTATAATGGGATTTTTCGTACCCAAAACACTCGGCGATCGCGAATTAGCCTTTTTTCCCGCTTGGAACGCGTTACCGAATGCAATTTTTCGTTATGCGCGTGACTTTTGATCCCCGGCGCGTAGCATCAAAACAGAGCATCATCAGTAACGCGAATAATAACGATATAGTAACATAGATGTAAAAATTATCTCAACTCTTGAGCCTAATGTCATTCTGATGTCGATCAAAAAAATAATAATAATCTGTCGCATCTTACAACAGGTGTGACTGTGCAAAAACACATTTTTAAAAAAAAAAAGAAATTTGTTTGGAAGTTTGGAAAAATATATAATACTAAGGTAGGCGAGTGTACACTTTGAATCACCGTCGTTATATTGCTATTAATTTTTGTGTAAATTTTATATACGGTAAAAAGTGTAGAATGAAATGCAAAGGTAAAGTTTTGTGCGCTGATTGGATAATCGTGCTTATTTTTCGAGAGGAGAGCTCCACTTCTTTTTGCTATAAGATTGCGATAATATCGGTAGCTTAGGACGTAGAGGAGAGAGTTGAAATTTTTGTGGTTTCCAGATCACCTGCTCTGTGAGGTAAAAGTTCTCAAGAGCGATATTAGAAAGACTTTTATTTTTGAAGGAAAAGGGAGAAATAAGGATTCCCGAAATTGTTCTTTTATTCCTCGAACGAGCATTCGTTAACAAAGGGTGAACATAGACTTGACGAGTCATCGAGATAAAAAATCGATCAAGAGGCAAAAAAATCCAACTTTCAAACTCAACTCATAATTATAGTATATGTATTATGTATATACTCCAATTTATTTTCCGACTCACCTGTGTGCGGCATTTTTTAAATCCCGGGACACGTCAAGAATCACTGCAATCAGAAAAAATGAATTTGTTTAAAAGTTAATAAATGTCGGACGATGATATAACCTGTACATATAATCAATAAAAATATAGATATGTGGTAAAATGATGAACCAGAGAGAATACGTGTTCGGTTATTTTCAAGCGGCGAATAACGATGGAGGGCAAGTTTTTCGATAAAAGTAATAAAGAAAAGAACATCAACGAGCGATATTTTTTAAAGCGGAAGGAAAACGGAAAAAATACACAAACTGGAGTAGAGTAGACAGAAACGAGCAAGTTCGAACACAGTAGAGAAAAAAAGGAGGGAAGCGTGTCTTTATGGTACAAGGCAAAACCGCGTGTCGTTCGAGCACTTCTCGTGTAATGAATTTAAATGTATTCAAAGGGCGCGCTTGAGTCTTGACATGGCAACCCTTAAATATGCAACCGAACCGATAAGACGTGAAACCGCTATGCGCAACGAGTGTGCTGTTTCGACAGAGAAATAATCGAGAGAGAAAGAGACAAATCGCCATCACTCTGCTCGCATTTTATTAACTTTTCACTGCTTCTAAAAAATTTCGATCAATATTAACATTTCAACTGATGATTAAAATATACAATAAAAATAATATTTTTTCTACGTGTATATATTTCAATCTCCTGTGGTTTGAAAGAGATTTTCATATTGACGATGATCGAAATATTGTTTATAGTTTTGAATGAGGATGAGATATATACATATTGTATATACATTTGTATTTAACGGAGAAATTTTCAAACAAACTTGGATAATCGCTCGCAGAGGTATCATAGACGACTTCGTGTATAGTTTTTATTATTATATCGACCCAGATGAGAAAAGGTCTACGCTTATTATGAAAATCAGCTGAAAATATATATGAGAGTCGCGTGCAAAGAGTGTTATATATATAAAGGGCCAAAGTGGGCCTCCGTACGCTTTTCGCGTCGCTATTATATGTATAACTTCGTCGTTACCAATACTCAAGCACACACATTCTTTTTCCTCAAATGATGTATCTATCAAGCATTAAATATCCGATTAATCTTCTCTTATTATTGAAATGATAAAAACCTTTTGCTCACTTTTATTCTCCAGTTCCATAAGAACTTTCGAATTAAAATGAAAAAAAAGTCGAACCAAAATATAAGTATATACCAAAATAGTTTCGGCATAAAATGATGAGCATCATTGAAAAGATAGCAAAAAAATAGAATTGGGTCGGCTCTATTTTGAAAGAAAAATTTCACAGAAAAATGTTTTGAAGCGGGAGATGAACGATTTGATTTTTGTTTGCGGGTGGTGTGTCATGTTGGTGAGATATTGAGAAAGAATGCGCGTGTGGGGGGTGAATCGCCGGGTGTAGCAGAACATCGAGTGGCGGAAAAGTACGCGGAATGCGTGCACACACGCGGCTGGACTCAAGACCGCGACCGCGGTATCGTCGCGTGTACTTTGCGATGCAAATTAATGCACGATTACGAAAGCGAGAGCGAGCAACCCTCGAGAGTTCGCCCTCTCGGCACCCGTTTTGCGTCATTCTTTCGCCTTTTTCCCCTTTCCTCATTTTTTCATCACTACGTATACATACATATATACACAACTTATATATTCCTTTTCTCTCCCTCCTCTTCATAGTATTTTTTTTCTTCGCGCACTCTTATTTCGTAAAATAACAAGCAGAGAGAGCCTCCGGATTCCTCACGAGACCTCCGAGGCGCCCTTTTTCGCCTCAGGTACGTAACACAGTTACAATTTTCTCTCCATTACAGGTAAAAAGACCCTGACTTATTCCTTTACCTCTGCCTTTCTCTGTTACTCTTCGTTCGGAATCCTCTCTCTCTCTCTCCCTCCCGCAATCAGCCTCAATTCTCAACCCTCTCGTGCACACTCTGAGCTTGATCTGATTTAATTATTACACGTTACGCGATCTACTCCCTCCGCTTTTCTCTCTCTCTCTCTTTCTGAAACCTCACCCCACAAATTATTATTCACCGCGCTTCTATCGTGCGTTCTCGTTTGCTCGTATACGGTTTCCAAGCAATTTCTCATTCGTCCACTATAAATACAATTAATGCCTACGTAGTCCAGGAAAAAAGAGTGCCTCGAAACGCGAAACTACCCGATATCATGACCCTCGTTATATGTTATTCGTATTTTTATATTTCATCGCATTTCGCGATTTCATAAAATCAAAAGAACAAATTTTCCAATTTTCTTATCTTTTTTTTTGTTTATTGAAAAACTATATCATCTCTATATGTATACTCGTAAAATATATATTTTTTTAGATTCTTAATTGTTCAACATCCGCATATATATTGTATACTTTTTATCGGAAAAAGTAGATTATTCTTTCGAATTCCGCGCTTTCTCATCTATAAAATTTTGACGCAAATTTCTGAAATACTTGCTCGTTTGAAGGTGTCAGGATATTTCCTTTATAAGTCGACAAAACTCTCGTTAAAACGACGACGACTCTCTGCTGATGTGCGTTGATTTAAGGTGAAAATAAAAAGGCGGAAAGAGATGATCGTGGAAACGTGAGAGGGGGTGCATGGGGGGGGGGGCAAAGAGGGTCGTGCGCAACAGCTCCTGATGAATAAAGGAAAAAAAAGAAAGAGCTGCGTCTCTTTCTCATATCGTTCACACAGAGTGTCGAGAGATTTTGCTTCCCCCCTCGACGGTAGTTTCGTACGTCACGTGTGTCCCCGAAGATTTCGCTCGGAAAGGTGAGTTTTTCCGCACGAAGGAGAAAAGACGATGTATGTAACATCGCGACAAATATTTCTATATACATACTTATACGAAATGTGTCGTTTTTTTGCCACGGCGAGGCCGCTCACAATGAAATATCCCAGTAATGAGGATTGAGCGATTATTATAAATCAAACGAGGAGCTTATAGCGAGCGTGGCGATGAGAGCGAAGGAGATGGAATACTGCTCATCGGGACATGAAATTTCTCGCGTTCCGCGTGTTTTGCCGATGTTACTCTCGCGAACACGTGTCCTCTCCCGTGTTCCGCAGACTTGGCGAATTGCACACCCGGCCATTCCGCGTCCACTTTTCAATCTCTGTGCATGCCTGGAACAAGCCTGATGCGAGCACACACACAAACACACACACGGTCGAGCCGAGTCCGCGTAACGCGATTTATTTTTCTCCTTTTTATTTCTTTCTCGAATATAGCAGCGAAGACTACGCCAATAAAAGGCGCAAAAGCCGCTCTCTTTCTCTCATCATTATATTATACGCTAGCTCTTATATACATATATACATATATTCACATACTAGCCACCTTCAGGTCCTTCATCATATACCGTCGATGGAACCGTCGCCGATCGAATTCTTTCCCGTACGATAATTAAATTCCCATTGAATAAAAGTATTGACTCCACTGTACATATATCATCATATGCATATACATAATACTGATGTTGAAATTCGACTTTATATATTCTTCCTCCCCTCTGTGCGTGCGTATATGTATATATACATGCGCTAATATATATGCATATACGCATAAATACGTCGCTCTTTCTCGGAATTCGAGCGCAATCGATAAAAATTTCGGTGACTTCGATGCCGGCTAAAGCGAGAATTTTATCTAATGTAACTTTTTATTTCTCATCGCGTGAACCCATTTATACAACTTATATGCATAAAACGGATAAATAAACAGTAAAAAATTGATACTATACATATGTATTGTAGAATAACGAATGATGAAAATAGCAGAGTCGTTGGAAGCTAGTTTCTCGGGATGTTTAGCATATATTTCTTAGGCAGCGGTAAAAATGACTGAAAGTAGGAGAGAACCCGCAAGGGTGGAAATGGGGTTGCTCGTAGAAACGCGCGCGCGATGAGAAATCGGCGTTAAGGTCACGCTTCAAAACGTGTGTAAGCCCTAAGCGAAATCTAGTTTTTGTTTATTCATTAGGAGAGAGAGAGAGAGCGAGAGTGAGCGCTTTTTTTAAGTGGTACGTTGAGACCGCGGTATGCACAGGTATATAAAATATATACAATATATATATATACATATAAGCCAGACTCGAATGTGCTCTGAAGGGGGTGGCCGTATCTCCGATACGCCACCAGCCATAAAAATCTGAATATATTAAGCCTACGTTCGCACGACATCTCGCGCGGATCGCGAACACATTACACCGATAATCTGAGAGAGACGACCGACCGACTCCCGGTTTTCATGCCCCGTCTTTTGCGTCATTTACGGATTCACGGAAACTTTTTTATCGCTCTCTCTCTCTCTCGCTGTCTCTCATTAATCCACGAGTTCGAAAAATCAGCTGTTGAAAAAAATTTTTTTTACAACTATAATAAAAACGGATTTCGAGCGCGACCTTATTTTTCATGTTTTTAATATCTCCGAAAAGTATATTCTTTCCTTGTCTTTCGGCAATAAATTCTTCCTCTCGCCGACTATTGAATTGAAGATGAACCGCGTGCAATTTTAATTATATAAACGCTAATGTTATTTAAATTTCAATCTTTATTAAATCATACAAGACATTCATTTAATTTTTTTTTTATCACGCTTTTATGGATATACATATAAGAATCACTAATGAATGATCAAATTTTAAGAATATATCGATATTATTTTTTCTGATAACATTTTTGTTGCTTTTTTACTCATTTGTAGCCAGTGAGGTATGATTTTTTTTTTCATTTTTAGAGATTATCATTAATACATGTTTATTCGTAAATTTTAAACATCGTTTAGGTACAGATGAAATAATTATTTGATGAAAGAATTTTTGGATCGATTTTCTTAGGACTTTTTTAGATTTAGAAATATATTACACATACCTGTTGTATATATGGAACTAATAATTTTTCTTTTCGAACAAAGCAATTGGTGAAAAAATTTTCCGATAATAAAAAAGGTATATATATATAAGCTCTCGGTTGATAGCTATACACATATTATGTATATGTATTTCTGTCGTGGGATTTTTTTTTTCTAAACAAAATTCCCGTTGAGCTTTTTGTCTCGCTGTCGAACGAAACGGTTAAGCATTTCAGGAGGGGTAATTAGAATAATTCGGCTCGGTCTTGCACTCCCTCTCTCTTCCTTTCGAATTTCGTTTCTCTCTCTGGCTTACGCGATCGGCGTATATATAGCCGACGTCGCACACTTTTGTACAGAGACGCGGTCACAACATTTGCATTTTAAATGAAGCGATGGCGTGTCGATGTAAACTCGCGCAGAACTTTGTGTTTTATAAGAACTTTCATATTTATTTTATACGTCGCATGTGTTAACCGCGACTTTGCGTATGCGTGTTGACAAAATGTAAAATACGTGCACGCCCGCTTGAAATATTCGACGTTTAACGCCAGGGAATTTTATGCACTGATTCGGATGAAAATGTAAAATAAATAAATAATGTATTCTCTGCCGCGATGAAACGACTCTGTCAGGCATCTCATCCTTTTTTTAATACTCTTTGCTCTCAATTCCGAATGCATGAGAAATCTTTCCCGAGCTTTTCGAATACAAGTTTCTTCGTCTATAGAATTCACTCGCCAGACTCATCGTCATTAACGAGTAATTAATCTCACCGGAGCTATAATTATTCCGTCAACCCGTACATGGCATCTCCGCAGGCCTTCCCTTATTTCTCGCGTTATCATCTTTTGTATGCTGCGCTCGTACATCAAAAATCATTGAAAATGATGAGACAACAGCCCCCCTGACGGAGCCTTCACAAAAACAAAAGATTCACAAGCAGACTTGCGATTTCGATTATCGATTAATCACAAATGAAAAAAATATAGAGGGTATAAATTTTGTTTTTGTTTAATGTGTTTGTTATTTGATCAGTATATATATCATAAAAATGAAAGTTGATAAAAGCAGAGTAAACATACCTGTTAATTTCTTTCTGCAAATGAGGTCCAGAGATTGACAACTCGATTAGTTATACTGAATCGAATTTTGAGATTATTCCACGACGATATTCTGCATGCACCAGACAATTTGATTTTTTTTTCCGAATCTAGATCAGTTTGTGTCAGCGCACAGGCGAATTCGATCAAATATAACGTGTCAGCTCTGGGAGAATAACAGAGAGATTCGTTCACTAAAAGCACTAGGTTCGAAAAGTTTCGCGACGAGTTCACTGACTAATGACATAATTTATTGAGGCAACCAAGAGATTTTTTCGTACACATCACTTGCTGCTAATAAAAAAGAAAAATAAACAAGAAGTGTATTATTCGATCCGGGGGGAGTAAAAGAGTTGGAATCGCGATGACTTGTCGGTGGAAACGTGAAATAAGGGGAGAGACGGTGTAACCCGGCGAACGTCGAAGAGCGAATCCGGCGTGTCTGAGTGAGCACGAGGCCGCGAAAGGTTTTGGAGGATGGCGCGTAGCCCGGCAGTCCAGGTACTCCGTTCGAGAAGCGCACACGCGCGAGGTAAGAAATGCGCGCGGCCGATGCTGCAGGACGAGCGAACGTGACCAAGTGGGAAGAAAGGACGAGATTCTCGCGTGTCCAACTGGAAAAGGGAGCTCACGAGGTAACGGTCGGAGCAAAGGAGAGGGAGGAGAACTTGCCACGGCAGGAGGAAGAGGAGAGGAAGAAGAAGAAGAAGAAGAAGAAGATTGGAGAAACGAGGAAACGGATAGATGAGTCGGGTGAAGCAGAGGACGATTATCGCTCTCCATCCAACAAAAAGCTAATGTACGATTCTCGGATAAAAAAAAAACGACCTCTATTGGCGGAAGACAATCACACCGGAATGGCTGACGAGTTATGGCGTGTCGAAATAAACGAAGGGCAAAGGTTAATTCAGGTAGAAAACGTACTCGACGACGTTAAAAACGTCGTGACAAGCATCATTTCCCTGATACTGTATACTTTTCCTCCCTTTTTCCAAATCGACACCTCTCCCTGTTCTTTCTATTTCTTACCTAAAACGTTTAATCGATTCTTTCCGCAATCTACACCTCATCATTATTTTAGCCCCATGCACTAAAATGAAATTCTAACTTTAATTTAACCGCGATCGTCTACTTTTGAGCTGCCGACTCATCGGATCACGCGTCAGTCCTGATTGGAAGCAATGTTTCGATTCGCGTTTTCCAGTTCTCGAGTGTAGGGTGAAATGGAACCCGACCCACGCGCGTTTCTCTCTTCGACTTCTCTCGCTTTTTCCAGTTCCCGAATAGCTTTTGCTCTAGCTCCACCGCCGGATCTTGAAAATCGAGGTGGGGAGCGACTCCGAAGCAAGGGTGGTCCGCCTCTCGCCGGATCACACGCCTACCCTTCGCATCGTCGCGCTTCGAGCCACGCAATAACCTCTGCAAACCGAACGAATATTATATACTTATATACTCCCGGTGTTTATGCATTTTTTTCCCGAATTTTTTCTCATTTTTTACATATTACCCATGTGGAATTGTTAATCTTTTTCTATATACAATTAGGAAAGCTATTATTTCACCTATATATATACTCATTTTGTTACGAATTTTTTTGTTATTAATCTTCAATCTGTCAGATATATCGAACTAATACATTCTCTTTTATATTGCATTAATATATGTATATTTTGTCTTTTCATACACCATTTCTTTGCATACTCTATACGGGACTTGAATTCGAGCGTACATTATATATGTGCTATATTATGTATTGTATGTACAAAAATTATTTTTCAACAAGATTTCATAGGAAAATTATACGGATGTCGAAACATTCATACGCTTGGAATTCACAATATTACATATATCCAAAGCGTTAAAAGCTCGATTACGCAAATTCTTGATTCATTTATGAAAACACGTGTGTCATCATCGTATAGTAATCGATGTACCATTTTTTCACGCAGAAATGGATAGTGAATAATTTTGAATTTTTGTTTTCCACAGGCGCCAATTCTCCTTCAATTATATATCTCTAAAGCCCGCGAGACATCTAAATTGCCTATAAATAACTTCATTATCCATACGTATACGGTTGGCTGTAACTCTGAGCTGTAAACGAGGTAAAAATAGCTGCGGGTGCGTTGTAAAGTCATGAACGAGCTCGATTATCTCGTTTCGGAAAAAAGGTGAGGATGAGGAACGTGGATTCGTTCGACGAATTAGACACGCCGATGCATGTCACCGCGGTTCTTTCCTATGCTTCTTCTTCCTCTCGACATTTTTTTTTCTTTTTTTTGTTCGTTTTTCCACACGTATATGTATGTGTGCACACATATGCGTATATATTTTTCTTGTTCGTCGTCGCTAGTTGGCTGGCGATATCGATGCGATCGATCGGGGGCGGTTTCTTGGGTGTCCAAGCGGCTTATTCGGTCAACACGCGGCTACCCGCGGCGCTTATAATAATTCTTTTTTCCTTCTCTCGATCCTTCGTCTCTGGCCACAGGTATCGAGGTCTAGCGCGTGTCCGCGACGCGATCCCCGTGCTCCAGATGCCCGCAGGGACGATTCGAAACCAAGTGTCTCGTGGACGCGTGGTTCCTCCGGCGAGATTACATCGCCCGCCGGTCCCCATTCGAGCATCAGCATCGCGATAACGACTTATTCTCTGCGCTCTATACCTGTACATTATCCTCTGCTGCGTGAAAACACGGCTCCCTCAGATCGGGGGTTGCCTCTAATACCGGCCTGAGCCTCTCTTTTTCTCTTCCTCGTCATTCTTTTTCTTCTTTGCATTGCTCATCTCCATCTTTGTCTTTTTCTCCCGTCACTTATATGCCCTGCTTCTCTTCTTCTTTTTCTCCCAAGGAGCGTGCCGCCTCTGCTCGCTCATCTTGACGCAGTCCGGACCTCGCATATTATATACTGATGTCGAACTTGTGTAATAACGCTACTGTCCCACCTGCGGAACATATCCTTTGATATTTCGTGCTCTAAGCACGAGCTAACACGCGACAACGATTATTTATCCTGCTCGACAGTTTGTGTGCATGAAAGAAATGTTGAAGACAAGTGTGTATTCGATTGGAACGGACTCGATCAAAAAATAACATCCAAAGCTTCTTTATTCGTTGAGACGTTTCGTTCCTCGAATGGGCCTTGTTTTATTAGTCGATCATTAATGACGTGGAGATAAATTTAATCGTCAGCGCTCGTTAACACACTCCGTATTCGTCGCGCGATTCAATGATTTTTGAGCTCGTATATAGGAGACTGTAGCATTTTTATTATAATTGTATACATTTATAACGAACAAAAGGTTTATATATAATAATTTATATTAAAAAAGATGTAATATACGAAAGTATATACATAATAAAAATTGAATTATTGATGAATAAACTGTTCTTGAAATATATACACATAGTGTACAATTTTTGTTCATCGGCTAAGGATTGATGGGCCTGATGTTTTTTGCACTTTGCTGATGCATCCGTGCGGTTTATCGAAATTAAGAAATGACAAAAGCTTTTTTAATATAATATTAAATTTCAAGATTGGTAACCTGATTATTGATGTAAGCTCGGATATAGCAGAACAAGGACGTTGAGACTCATCGACGAATTGTATTTATTAGGATAAATGATGATTATATTCCTCTTATTGTAGTTGTCCGTGTGAGCTCTCAGATTGGGTTAATATTTCATGGGGTCTCTATACCCCAGAATGTTCTCAGTGTATAAATGACGTTCCTGTATCCCCTTTCGGCCGGGCTCTGCTGTATATTCGGTATGTGTGCTGTGGCGCCTTTTAATGGATCGGTTATCCTATGAAAAACAAATGCGAGCGTGTTGCGCCCGAAGCTTCCCGTTTTTCTACTCCCGCTGGGGGAGCATGTCCCTAACGGCCCCCTGTGGAGTAATTCTCTGCTAACAAATAAGCCTGACTCTTCAAGAGTGCACGGTGGTTGCTCTTATTATTCTGCCAGATAGATCCGTAGACAGGTTGCACCCGTTTACGGATCATCGACTGCTCCAGAGCACCACTCGAACCTTATCGAAATCAGGATGACCCATGCACCCGCTCTTTGCGGCACAAATTTTTGCTGACGACGTCAGTTTCAAACATTCATTCGTATGTCACGCAAAGATCTTCAAATACTATTAAAAAATTTATTCATTTCCATTTCTTCAACTTCCATTGATGCATATCTCAATTATAAACATGATGTTACGGTTTAAACATATACATTACATGCATTTAACTGCACAAAATGCAATTAGTTTGAACATTGAAACTGGTAATATTTTCGTGAAAATTAAAATGATCTATAATGTTCTTGTAGAAGCGGATTGTTCAGCGGATATTAGGGTGAATGTATCATAGTCCCCCGATTGGGTCGTTATACATATGTATATGCTACTAGTTCTCTAGAAGTGCCGCTTAATTATCGTCGTGAAAGGAGGAGCAGCAGTCCTTTTTTTAAAAAAATCAAGATCTCGAAGCGCAGTCGGTCAATATTCTGATTGAGAGGTAAATGGAGTGGTTACAACCCTTATAACCACGAGCAGAGAGAAAATTTTCGGGATCGTGACTATATTGTGTAGACGTGCTGGTATATACAATAACTGTGGTCGGATTAATTTGTGATCTGAGAGCGACGGGACACGTACGAACGAGGTAGATTCCGGCAAAGTGATGTTCACGTGCCTACCGCACAAAGATCTAACGGACAGGTGAAAGCTTTCACGAAGCCCGACACGACTTTGTCCGCATCGTTGTGTCGCGTGGTTTCCTCGAAATCCATCATATCTTATTCTAAATTAAGCTTTTATCCCAACATCATGCTCTAAAAACCCAAACCTTCTGAAATGATCTCCCTGCTTCTCTTATACATACATATAGAGAAAAACACACTCATCTCTCGACATTTAAGACGGCTTCTGAATCGAACTCAATAACCGGCGCAAATACCTGAAGTTCGACTTCCGTTATTGTTCCGTTAGCACCGTTTAAGAATCATTTTCTTCCACAGTTTTAAGTTGTTTACTCTCTTTGTACACGCGGGAATATGTGTACATATACATATATGCATGCATGTACATATATACGCATCAACAACCCTTGTACAATAAATTGGACCTATATACATATATCTATCTAAATTTAACAGTCTTTCGTCGCAAATAATTGATTTTTACTATACCCTTTACATAGTCGGTGAAAAGAAGATTCAAAGAACACGTTACGCGAGAGACACGTGTTTACCTTAATTTAGTCTCTCTGATGAATCTTCATTTTATTTTTATCTTTAATATAAATGTCTCTCATCAACTAAAATGAAAACAATTCTGTGAAGGAAATTTCAAGAGTGTGCGCTGCGAACTACGTATGTACATACATATATTTATACCTGAAAGAAGGAACAAAAAAATAAGCAATAAAAAAAATTGCGATACCCGATAATGCCCGGTTGGTAGTGCAAAATTCCGCTGAAGACGAAACGGAAATTCTTGGGTTTGTAGAAAAGGGTGCGAGAATCGATGACGAGAGCTATAGCGCAGGGGAAAAATCCTCCCACGAGAGATAGGATCGTCCGTTCGCGAGTGGCTCGATGACAGCCCCGAAGATAGAGCGTTAAATCGCCATTGGCGGATAGAGACGGATGATAGTTGTTGGAAATTCTCATTGGCCGGCCAAATTGTCAACGCCCAGGAAGGATGCGCGCAGCTGTTCGGACATGCGTAATCCCTCTCGTCGTTAATAGACCGAAGCTTCGCTCACCTCGAGGGGGTGGCTCAATCCACAACCTCGTTTGCTCGCCTCACTCTTTTCACCTTCTTTTTTCTTTCGCACTCTAGTTTTTATTTCACTTTGCTCTAGCTCTCTTTCTTTCTGCTCTCGCCTTTCCACTTGGATAGTTACGTGATCATCGCCGACATGCTTTCGCTCCTCTGCGATGGATTTTAAACGCCGCTGTCTAAATATGTATTATCTAGATATACATGCATATACTCTTCCCACCCCCAAGGTTCGAGCCTTTCTCATCAGCAATAAATGCCATCGCGCGATTCTCGTATGCGTACACTCTTCATCAGAACTTTCGGCAATCTATTCATCTTTTATCATTCAACGTCGTTGGGAAAATATTCCAGCATGAAGAAACATCAGAGTTGATTTTTCTGTCAAAAAGTGTTTTCCTGCTGTTGATACAATCTTTTTATGAGCATATGTTATACGTTTCAAACGCTTAGTCGTGGAAAAAAATATGTAATCAAGTCACCAAAATAATTGAGACTCATTGAATTTAAAAAATGTATTCACGCGATGACTGGTAAACTGAGCGAATATTTGTAGAAATGAAAATGATGGCAAATATGTAGAGTATCGACATATGTAGATTGGAGAGTATGGGAAAATATATTGTCCCAGCACAGAAGAAATGCTGACAACTCGAATGCGGACATAAAAATACATTGGTGACCGCGTGACTCGGTCGTTTAACCCGAGTTGTTAGACCCTTTTACACTTTATAGCAACCGATCTGTACCTCAATTTCCGTCCCTTGCACTCTGGCCCGTTTCCCCTTTCTCCATTTAAACATAGGCCCGAATCTCTTTTCTCTCGATCTTGCTCGCGATTCCTAATAACAGAAAGACCGCGGCAACGGAACACCGCCGTCGAAACTACCAAATTCTCACCAAGAAAAGTGTGCCCGAAACTCTTCGCACCATTTCTCGCGCAATTATATACCTCCTCGGAGCGTTTCGATAATTGCAAAATTGCTTTATTATTGTGGCAGGTGGTGAACCGTTTTGCACGTTATAATGGAAGAGCGAGGTGCCAACTCGTTTCTTTCATCCCCCTTTTCCAATTTTTTTCTTCCGGTTTAGCAGATTTCGTGATCACGCATTAGGCAGGCCTGAACATTTTTTTGAACTCACGGGCGAGATCCTGAGGCGAACGCACTTCATCGTTATACAAATATTTGAGCTGGTCGCCGCGGTTTTCGCGAGCCCCAAGCTCGACACTTATATAATATACATATGTATATTGCATGCGGTATACGGAGATAAGAGCTTTCGAAAGAAATCTCATCTCTGACTGATTTTGTTTACCGATTCGCGGACGAATCGTAAAAAATTATCTGAGGTTCTCCGCAGATATATGTATATAGTTGAACTCAAGGCATAAAAAGAGAGACGACGTGAATAAAAACGGGGAAAAATAATAAAATCGGTCGCGCGCGAATTCGTGAATTTCTGTTTCTGTATATGCATACATACAGCATATTGTATACATACATATATCACGCGCGCACACGCCTCGCGGCACGCCTCAGGGATATATTTTCGGGATTCTCGGTTCATCCTTTCTCCTCTTATTTTCTCTCTCCTTTTATCTTATTCTCAGACTTTTCGGTACATTGAGCACAACGAGAGCGACGAAAATAATGATAAAGGGCTCATCGATGATGGAAGCTCGCAAGAATATAATCGTTTACCCCACGAAATATTCTTTTCGATTTCGCGCACGCGGGGTGTCGAAATTGACCGTTAAAGTTTGCCGAGCGGCGCACGAGCGACCGAGGTGCGACCGAAATTTCTCGTATTTCTCAGTTACACAGAGCACGTTTACGAGCAAATCCACCACAATTGAAAATTTCGGAAACCCATCGTACAACCCGTCTTCATTTTTTTCCGCCGCTGGAACGTGTACTTACTTTCCTCCTTCCACCTATATACCAAAAGGTGCATGCCCATTATTATTTCAACTTTTTTTTTTAATTATCGGCGCACGAGTCCGTCATTTCCGCTTCGATTTCTCGCGGGAGAAATAAAAAACAACATACAGTCAATGTTTCACACCTGAAATATCAGCTTGGATTCCGACAGGCGTTTCTAATTTTCATACTCCCATTATTTCATCTTTCCGATATCTCTGTCTTACTCGTCCGTTTCGTTATTAATGTTCCTTGCTGGACTAATTAATGAAAAATGATGCATGCGTGCGAAAGAGAAACGACGGTCGAGGAAGAATCCGAGGCAGGTGTTCCGGTTCGTCGAGATTTTCGAATCGTTGATCAAACGATCGAGAAACTATTCTCACTGATGCCGCTTGGGTATCAATTAATCTTTTAAACTGTGCGCGCCGTATTACCAAATAATATATCTGGGTTGAGCCACACAACGCGCGATTCCCTGCTATCGTCGTTACATCAACGTGTTAATTACCTCCGGCTTGTCCATACCCGGTGCATCCTCAGTATCGATAAAACGATTTTATAATAAACAACCTCTCGAATGAAAAAATGCTTTACGTGATGTTTAATGAGCGGTATTTTTCATAGTTGGGTATGTATATAATAATTTTCCAGACATTTTAATTTTAATCTTTTATATTCATTTTTATTTGACATTAATACTGTATGTGTTAATTCAGGATGCGTTTAATTTTATACATACATATAATATTAGATATACGCGTGTATAAAAATAGTCATTTTTGAAAAGATGAAAAACCGAGCGCTATACAATGTATCTACCTATACAATATGTATAATGATAAATCTAAATGAGCGTCGATTGTTCTCATGCATCGAGAATAAAATGTGTGTAATTATGATATAGTTTTTGCGTGACGCGATCGAGGAGGCGAAAATAAGGTTCAAGCTTCGAAATACCGAAAGACAGGACGAGAAGGAGAGAATGAAAAGAAAGCATACACCAGAGAAAACGTCCGTCGGGTTTTCGTAATGGCCATCACTCGATTTACACTACGGTCCCGTGCGCGGTTATAGTTGCCAACCAATCGAGGCTCGCTCTCCCTCTCCTCCTTTTTTCCATTCACACACGCGTCTATAAATAAATGTATGCTTATATACAGCTAGTGGATTCAGCAGCTCGGTAATTACCTCGGCTCGGCTTTGGTTTTATAGTCGGGTCATCCGGGAGGACGCGAGAAACCGAGACGAGACGACTCACTCACGCCTCGCTCAAGAAACACTTCCGACCTCCGCAACCCACGCTCACATTCTCTCCTTTTTCCTTTTTTTATTTTTTTACTTCTCTCGCGCACTTACCGATTGCATTACCGATGCATGAGCCCCACGACTCAGACTTGACAACCCCCTGACGCCGCGCGCCGCTCTTTCTCATCTACTCTCTACGATCGGATATCGCATCTAAAATATCCGAGAAAATCGCCCAACATTTTTTCACCCTCTTCATACATCAGTTTTTCTCCTTTTTTACGGAAAATGTTTACTATATTCTTATTCTTAGGCTTTTTTCTTGAAAACTTCGAAATGAATGACGATGAGCCTCAGACGGAGGGCGAAGTTATTAAAAAAAACAACGCTTACCTTTCGTGTATGAAGCTATCGACGTACAAAGTCATCAACATATTCAACAAAAATTTGTTTATTCAGTTTCTGATCAAAATATGCATGGCTCTACAGGGAGTATCACAGAAGAAAAATTCCAGTAAAATTATTGTCGTTAATACTCTCCAGTCTCATTATACTTCTTCTTATCCCGCGATTTTTACAGTATGTCTCTCGATGCAAAAATCGAGCAAGAATAAATATAGGAATATAATAAGAAACACAAAAAGCTAAAGAAAAGCGAATGGGAAAGAAGAGAGAGAGAAAGGAAGGAAGGACGAAAGAAAGACAGAAAGAATGAAAGAAAGGGAGATGAAATGAGGAGCATTCACGGCTTGTACAAGTTCATCCTTTGGGCCTGAAAGGATTTTTTGCCTTTTTGCAAGAAGTACGTCGTTATGTGGCTTCTCCGGAGAAACTGATGGGTATATCATCCCTTCCGCATGAGTTATGCTAATTGAAAGTATCATATACCGCGGTTATTTTAATTGGAATAAACACAACAGAGTGGGAACCCGATTCCAATAACACGAGGATAAAACTCACCTCGTATTCACATTTGCTCATTCTCAAGATAAAATTGTACTCTCGCGTTTTCAAAATTCGAGGAAAGTTTTTTTATATTAATATCATGATGGAATGACATATTAAAAATGTTGTGATTATAGATTATTTTCACCGATACATTAGTTGTATACAGTGACTTTTTTCGTACAAACATAATTCGTTATGAGATTTTTGGAGGCATATGTAGGTATACATATGTAGGTATAGTCGGTCGGTGGGACCAAAGGCGCAGGTGCTTTTCGACTGTGCGCGTATCCCCGAGCTTGTCATCGCTCGGACTCGCATGGATGCTTTCAGCATGAGATTCTCCAATAACAATCACCTCCCTTCTTCTCCGTCTCTTTCCGTAGCTAATGAAGAACTTACATAATTGCTTGTAATTGCATTTTAGTCACCCGAGAACTGACCAAATGTCTCTTTTACAAACTGACAACGTTCCTCGCGGTCTTGCAGGACCGAGACGAAATGTTACCCTGCGAACAAAAAACATTCTTCACAAGCGATTACACATACTTGCGACGATTTTATTCTCTTAGCGAAAAAAATTAAAATCAAGTCATCACTCTTCAAAACAAGAAAATATCTTATTTTTCGCTGTTAAATCATATAAAATAAATTTCCAAATAAACACATTATTTCAAATTATTTAACGGATTATTTAATTTTTCTCGATGAGTAAAAAATTAATTGAATCTCGCAACATTTGAAGTCTTTTCTTTCAGCGAAAACATGCAAACATTCATTTTCCAAAGATGGAAAAAGAATATTTTTAGGAAAATACAGTTGCTTCGAAATACAATATCAAAGTTATTGCTTAATACTGTAGCCCCCGGTAGACTAGGAATTATATCTCATAGAGATTAGCGGTGAAATACAACTGTTAAGTTTTACGGTGGCGAAATGAAAGAGTGCTTGTTACGGAGCAGATGCAGCAATGTCACACTCGACGGATCGCCGCGCGGCATGCTGGGCCCTCGCCACAGGAGTCGCTTTGTCCATGTCGGCACGTCTTCCTCTCTCCCTTATAAACTTTTGCCCTCGTCTATCAAATTCTGCGTTCTCTGACTCGTGTCGACTTTATTTTTATGCCATCCCAATTTTTTTCTACTTTTTCCACATTTTTTCAAACCTCAAATACCACCAACGATTCTCATCTCAACACTCCAAGTCCTATGATCCATTGCCGATTTCCATTTTTTGCTACTTATCAATCACTCTTGCTCCTAACATAAAAAATAATTTCCATTGTAGTTTTTTTTTAACGAACTTTGTTAGATTGGAATCGCTCCTGAATGTTAGGTCCATAAAAAAAAATTTTTTTTATTCGAGAAGATTATTTCTTCGAATGTCGACGTCGCAAAGTTTATTTGCGGAGAAAATTGTCGGGCTGCTCCATCCGATATATACACATGGGGACGCCGATTCGGCGTATTAGGAAAGAGATATGAGTAAAGATCTCGTATATGTGTACATAAAATATGATCTTTTCTTCAGCATCCCAAGGCGTTTCGTAAAAACCCGAGCGTTATTCTCTACTTCTTCGATTTTACGAAAATACAAAGTTACCATCATATACATCAGTAGATGTACGTATAGAGACGTATGTGTACGAAAAAGAGGAAAAGAAAGGGGGCGAATAATCGCGGCATCGGTGTATCGCGCGGTGGGAAAAAGTGTGGAGTGCGGAGTAAACGGCGCGCGATTTCGTATATTTATATATACAAAGGCGGGTGGCTCAAGTCCTCCGGGGTCCTGGAAATATTTCGGGCCAATTTGCCGGTGTCTGATGCCTCTAGGCAAGTTCGAAGAGAAAGAGCGCATACGGCGAAAGATCGCACGGAAGTCGTGATTCTCTCTCTTCCCTGAGCCCGAGAAATTTCGAGGGCGCAACGTTTCAAGGCACTCGATCTGTGCGTTATTTTGTCATGTGTACGCTAGCTTCACTCTCTCGTTAGTCCCTGAAGTCTGTCTCCCGAATAACAATCATGATGATGAGAAAGAATCGCAGCAGAAAGACTCTCTGTCCAAAAATTGGCATTCCTCTCTTCCTCATTTCGATTCTCTCACTCGCCTATCCGAAGAATTTTTAGCTCGATGAACAAAAAATTTTCGTGTCAGATATACGAGAAAGAATTTTACCGATATTACACATCCGCGCAAGAGGAAAAAAGTGAAAGTTAGACATTTTAATACAACATTTTTACATCAGCTATTTTTTGTCACCTACAGAATTTATTTACTGCGCTTATTTCGAAGCAGCGAACATTCATTAATATTTCAACTGTTTCGACCGAGTTGTCGTATTATTTTCATATCGAAATTATCATTTCTTTCCATTGGCATAAAAAGTCAACTGCCCGATAGCTAAAAAAGTTCAAAATAAGCTCCGATGATAAAAACGAGTTTTTTACATAATTTAATAAATTGAAAAATCTACGCGAATGAACCGAAACCAATGAATTCAGAGGAGAACATATTTTTTTTCCACGACTCTCCATTTACATAATTATAAATACATCATATATGTATAATGCATACTCGACATACATATTTCTACAACCGCTTAAACCAACATATCGTTTCCTCGTTCGCGTTTTCCCCTCTCGATTAGAAAAGAATTTTATCTCAAGACTGTTCTTCTTTTTGTTCCGAAAATTTATACGTCGTGTATGCAAGGGAAGAGGATTTTTCGTATGATCGGAGAAGGACAAAAGAGGCAAAGGAGAGAGAGAGAGAGAGAGAAAATGAGAAAGAATAAATAAGTTTGCGTGGAATTCAGGACGATTTGCTCTCGCGTGTCATTCGGAGAGATACACGATCTCATCTCTCACGTCCATTCGTCAGGGGAGAAGAGTCGCGAGGGAGGAGAATATGTAAACACTGTAGAATCGCGTGATAGACGCCTCTACGTGACGGGTGTATCGATAGTGGAAGCGTTTCATCGAGCCAATAACAATCGATCGTCGATCTTTCAAATTTTTTTATTTTTTAAAAATTCGTTCCCCTTTGCGACGATATATATCTTTCGACAGCGTAGATCTCAGGATTTCTGGACAGGTGAATTTAAATAATCGCGCTCTCCGCAGAGAAGAGACGACGTACGCGCGAGAGTGACGCCGAGACGAACGAAGCGAGTATAATCGTAACGGAGCGTCGAGACCTTCACTTTCGGACCAACTTCCGATTTTGGTCCAGGTCCCGCCGGCCTCCGAATAAGAAGATAAGAAAAAAATTGAAGGAGAAATTGCCCTCCCGCAGCTTTCCGATCTCGTAAATTCTTGGAGACTGAGAGTAGAAAAAGAAAGAAAACACTCGATGCGTGTATGTCGAGAGAGAAAGAGAGAAACGAAACTCATCTTGACGGGAAGCTCCAACTCCAATTGCGAATTTAACCAAGGCAGAAAAAGATGGACTCTGCTTCGTTTCGTCATCCGATCGATTCTTATTGTATAATACTTTTCGAGAAGGATACGTATATATTTACTCCTGAACTTCATAAATCTTGGGCGCATGATCGAAATTTATTACAGATTTTAAATCCCCGGGACGGCAATATCAATTAAAATACGTTAGTCTCGACCTTTCCTCATTCAACGTACGCATATATCTATATACATATAGGTATAGCTAGTGATGGGAAATGAGAGTACTCTTTCGCATACAATCTTATGTGTATACGTGTATATGTATATAAATGCGAAAAGGACGAGATATATAAAGACGATGAGGAGCGGATATATTCTCTCCTCGAATGAATCCCGACGAGGCAAAAACTTCCCCACTTGTCAAAGAGCGGCCGGCAAGAAAAGTTTCGGGCATTCAACGAGGCATCGTCATTTCTCTTTCCCTCTTTATCTTTTTCTATATCCCGCCGCCGGTGCCGGGAGAGACGATAAATCCTTGCTCAACTTACGACGAACGGCATCCTAAGGAAAAACGAGCTTCATTTCACTACAGTAGTAAGCGCCCGGTACTCTGAAACATTCAAGAAACAATAAACTCCCAGCATCACTGCTATCCGATTTTCTCAAATTATGCTATTTCCAATTCTTCAAGAGTATCTATATATCTACTCATAGAAAATAGTGATAAGCCCTCTTATTCTTTATTAGTTCATCATTCACCAGGTGCAGCGCTCCGTGTGCTTGATATTTCTATTCTGACATCGCGATCATCGATTTCATTATTTTTTCGGATCCTTTTAGGATCGTTTCTCGGACTTTATATCTCTTCTTATAGATACCGCGAAACACGCGCCGCGAATATATGAACGTTTTGTGGCACCGGCTTCAATCATCTCCGAGTAATTATTCGCCAGAAGCCTGTTTCGCCCAATTATTTGGGCCGGACGAGACCGCAATCCGTAAAAGGCTTATGCGGATAGAGAGAGAGAGAGAGAGACAGAGATAAAGAAAGTTATAGCCGAAGCAGAGAAAGAGCCCAAACTTTTCTCCCAGGACGATCAAGGAATTAAAATTGTTCAGACTTTGCTCTTCTCAATCGCGTTCCTTCAATTCTTCCAACATTATTCCACATCTTTTCTTTCATGTTTTCTTTATGATTTTTTAACTTTAAATATTATTGTACGATAACTCGACGATATTATACATGAGCCGAACAAGATTGAGAAAAATAAATTATTAGACTTTTATTAACGGAGACAACTCGAATTTCACACGAAGTATAGTTTTATATCTGACATTGAGAATCGTTGCTGCCGATAAAATATTTATTTTCTCATCTCAAGTCCTAACAGCAACGTAAAGATCGTTCCCCATGAAAATAATAAAATTAGAGCAAAAGAGGGGCGAGCTGTGAGAGTTTAACTGAAATCTTTCGATCGCGAATGCGCTTGCTCTTCGGAGCTTATTCTATTATTTGCGGTTATGCATCAGCTCTCTAGTCAGGCAGGCTACGGCTAAAACGAATAATCGAAGAACGTTTATTCGGACGCTACGATTCCTTCCGTCTCGAAAAAAGGGTATGGGAGATAAAACTCGGGCGAGTTTCGGCTGCACGTGAATAGAAATTCGTGTTATCTGTTTGCAGCAGAATGAACTGATCCTGCTGGTAATCACCCACAAAGGCAGGGATCAGCCGCCACGTGACGTACGATACACCTCGGGATTAAACCTATGCGACTCGACCGAAATAAGCAACACCTACATTTTCGAAACTTCTCCATGATATATATACGTGCATGCGCTTATAGTCTTCTACAAATGAGAACATCTTCACCTCCATTTTATCAAAATAAATTAGAGCTCATTTTCGCAAATGCATCTCTTTATTTTAAAATAAGACTCGAAATCATGAGAATTGGATTGAATTAAAATAAAAGATTCTCATCTCTTCAATGTTTGTTTTTCTTATACTGACACGCATCTTAGCAAATTTTACTTTCCATATATTTTTCTTAGTAAATGACATACTCGTAAATTATGCAGTGTACGGACGAATGAGGGTGGCCTTGTATCTACATTTGTACATGCATCAACGATCAACGACGAAAATATTGAAGCCGAAATACTCGAGGGAGGAGAAGAGATCAGGATGATAGATAAAACGACTTGACGTTCGGTGTCAGCGTGTCGATTGTCGATGTAATAGACGATTTCTGGTGGTTACATGCAGGACAATAGAAAAGGTCGAGTACGCAACACCTCCGATGAAACCCTTGGGGTTCGCTTGAAAGGCATTTATGTATCTATATCCCCGGCGCGTGTCCCGCAGTCACCCCTCTTGAAGAAGCAAGAGTGAACCGCTCGTCGGGGCTCACGTCAGCCTGAAAATACGATAAACATTTATTCGAATAAAAGATAATTATTGAGCAAAAGTAATATTATTTTACCCTTTAATGAAAACAATCGCAATGAAGTAATATCATTTATTCAAATTATTTTTGGTGACGCACGATAATAGGATAGAAGTGAAATGTTGAAAAAAAAATGAAATAAATATGATTTTTCAACAATTTTGAATCACAACGTAGTCGAGAGCGTTTCTATTAAAAAGGACACGTTTTTTCTTTCTTTTGAAGTTCTATCTTACTCCGCGGTCGTTCCTGGAATCGATAGAAATTAAAATTTTTGGTATCGTTATAAATCAAACGGAAGGCTCACTTTCGAGCTCTGTAATTTTTCAATACCCGTAATCTTTATTTAATGAGAGCGATTGGTCCAAAACCCTGGTGGTCTTTTGCGGCAAATCGGTCATTCGGAAGCGCGCGACGTTGCGAAATAATTTTCGTGCGAGAACCGCTACAGTGTGTGTATTCAAATTATAAATGATTGTACCTCATTTCTAAACGAAATCACACCTAATATAAAGAAAAAGTTTTATTCTCCGAGAGTGCAAGAATTTCGTTTTTTATTTTTATTTTCATTAAGAGAAAAAATTTTTTTCAATCAAGTATTTATTACCGATTTTGTTAATTTCTCGATGAACAAAAGTCGAGTACACGCGTGCAACACAAACCCCTTTTTTTCAAAATTTATACTCTTCTGATGACCGATAACTGCGGTCGCGATAACCAAATACTGTTCATTTACATGTGCGAGCAACATCAGATATTGTTATGTGCATTTTCGAGATTCTTCATTAGCTCGAGTAATTATTTATTCTTTCACAATAATTAATAATATGCATTGATTTATTTTGATTTGTTATTTGATTACGATTAAAATATACTTTTTTAAGTGATGTGAACATTTTGCATGTATCTCGCGTTCCATAAAAATGGAGAACAATGAGAAGAATATCAGGGAGAATTTGGCGATAGAGGAAAGGATGGAGAGCAAAAAATGCGGAGGGAAGTATCGCATAATTATACGAAGCGCGTGCAGCGTGTGTGTGGTTTCGAGGAGGCTACAAAAATTCACGCGATTCGATCCTTAATAATATCTCGCGCAATGTTCACACTGCGCGCTACACTTCTTTTCCCTTGAAACTTTATTTTTCGCTGTTTTTTACCACCCTGCTGAGCGCTTAAAAAATGTAATTCTAGAAAACATCACACGAAGTCCAACTATAATGGAAAAGAAAAAAAGCGCAAAGAAGATGAAGAGATATCCGACAAAAAAAGACATGTGAAAAAAGCGCATCTTTGATGCGTCTTTTTTATTTCGAAATTCCTCCCCCCGGACGTTATTCTTTTACACTTAAAAATTTTTTTTCCCGTTTATATGCTCGCGCGGCTCGATAGAGTCATTCTCGACTAACGTGCCAACGAAAATCTCGCAAAAAGCCTTCTCGCTCCTCCATTTCTCCCGGCTTCTTTTTTTCTCTAAACATACAATGTGGGCTTTACGCGCGTATTCATTATGTCGGACTTCGGGCGATTCTCGCACTTCGCCTTGCACCGAACGAGATGCGCGCTAGTTGAGTCGAAAAGAGTGCGTTAGCCGTCGTTAATCGAAAAGTGATGAGCTTTTTCTCCTCACGCGAGTAAATGCCTTTACGACCGAAATAACGCTTTGCATCTTTTTTATCACCTCCCCCCCACCCCTAACTCTCTCTTTTTCAATGCTTCCACTACTCTACATATGCATGTAGATATACACATATATATAGATTCGAGACGAAAAAATGAAGGCGAACGCACCTTTCACGTGCTCGAAACAGGTGCTCGAAAAACGATCCTCCTCTCTTTCTCGCCTTTTCTACCCTTGACTTTTTTCTACGAGAAAATTTACATCCTTAAAATTTTTTATTTCTAAAAATGAAACGTTGTGTATCGGTCAGGATTTTTTCATAGTACTTTGAAAAAATGATATTAAACGAAAACTGTCACGTTGAATTGAAAAAAAAATGTTACATTGGTTCCGAGCAAATGACAGATGATATCTATATCTTTGTTTTTTCCATCAACAGTGATGGCTCATCCTTTTTTACCGTTATACCAAAATTATTCGTAAACGGCGAAAGAATAAGGAGCGTCGGTTGAAAAATTCCACTTCGTGCTCGAAACATTCGAGGGCAAAAAATATTTTAAGCCCTGCGGAGTTGTATATATTTTTCGGCAGAATGAGAAGAGCCAGAGAAAAGAAAAAAATCGGGATTCGATTCGATTCCGGAGCGCGCGTGCGCTAATATACGCAAACGCTCAGGTAAATGACATCAAGAGCGATGAGAGATCCTCAAATGAACGGGACAAAACGCGAAGTTATAACGCACTTTCGTAGATTTCGACTCGGCAAAAAAATGACGTTTCTCGTTTTTCTTATAAAATCCATGAATTGACGAAATGATGACAAAACGATCTTTTGCTATTACATATTACAATACTTGATCACTCGAACGGAAACAAATTTTTGAAAAGTTTTATCAATATTTGAATAAAATCGGTCCGTATCAAAAAATACATATTTGTGGGCGAAGGCCATGTATGTATGTACATGGGTATTTGGGTATATGATTGTGAATTTATAGTTGAATATATTGTTCGCACCGGATGATCTCCGTCGTGCCTGCCAATTGGCGGTAAATTATATTTTCGCCCCCGCAATCGTATAATGAATTTGAAGAATCTTCCGTTTCCTTGTCCGTTTCTTTCAACAAAATTCAACGCAATCATGAAAAATCCAGGCGAACCATTTTTTTTCGACTCTCGCGTGTATCTCGTGATTGCGAGCTCTTTCGCGGAGCAATAAAATAAAACACAAGGTGAAAGAGGTTTTGGCTCGTGACCATTTTTCTTTCTCTCTCACGTTAATTATCATCGTTCTGAAAATTTCAAAGATCTAGTTCCTATATATATACATATATATAGGTTTGCCAAGGATCGATCCAAATGAGCATCGTTCGCTCCGGTTAGCAATTAGAATCGATAGACTCGCCAAAGCGTGCGCAATATTTTCAAAAGAAATTCTTTATTTTTTCAAAAATTCTTGTAAAGATAAATATGTATCTCGTTTAACAACGAAATTAGTAAGAAGCTCACATGCACAAAAATGGATATTCTCGTGCAAAATCGTTTAAATACGGAATTCGATCCTGGTCGTCCACGTCACGGACCGTAATCTTGTAAGGACCCGACCAAGTATTTTTGTTTCTCTTCCTCATATTTGGCACGAGTTTTCGAAATATGCTAGTAAAATATATGTATTTATTTGAGCGGGGGTGGCGATGAGAATTCCGCTCACGAACGTTCATTACGGAAAATCTATCCTCGCGCCGCGCACGTACCAAACACGCGCCCGAAAGCCCCCAAAAAATGGACAAAAAAGAATAACTGTAGAAGAAATTTTTTCCTCCAAATTCCTGGTAAACGTATAAGATTTGGGATTGTAGAGGTGAGAGAGGAATAGTCGAGACATACCGGAACTGATCGTGACTCCCGCGATTTTTCGAGATACAGAGGAAATAATGGACAGTCTAATTCGGAGACCTTGTAATATTCGACACGAAACAGTGTCTCAAGGATTTTTTCTCCAATATATGGATAACGCGACCAGTCGTAAATTACGGTCTTCGTATATAAGTGTTTTCGAGAGCACGTTGCTGGACACATTTTTTCCTCCTTATTTTCGTTCATGTCTTTCGCGTGCGGAAATAGATTAAAGAAATTGCGAATTAGAGCTTTTCCTGTGGACTATATATTTTTCAAGGACAAACGACATTTTTTTTCAAATTCAAGTCAAAGATATACATATTTATCTTGCAGTATCATCAGCAATCTTTATTTGTTCCATTGTGCATTTTTTTATTCGTTTGTTAAAAAGATATAAGCAGTATTTGATAAAAGTAACAGGGAAAGAAAAAAAAAGTAATCGGGATACACGATATGCGACGTTCCGTTGAAAAATAATCTCGAATGCAAGTATGCATGTATGTACATACATACATACATATGTATCAAGATTATTACCAAATTCATGGTTCGAAAATCTCTAGAATTTGGAGGGCGTCGCGGATCTCGCACCGCCAAGGGGAAATAAATGGAGCTCCTGATGCGTTGGGAAGATCAATGTGAATAAGTCTCGAAGCGGTCTAAATAAAATCGAATATAAAATATCTCACGTAAGTATATAAGATATAACTGATGCATATACAGCCCATATTGGTTAAGCGGCAGAATCTCAAATTTTCTCTTTTTACCTTTTGCGGAGAAGAATAAAAAATGAGAATTTTGCCTCGGAGGGGACAGTTCGAAGGAGGAGAATTTCACCTGCCCTTGAGAATCTAAGCACGCGAAATCACGAATGCCCATTAATATTGGCCTACTAAAGAAAAGGGAGCAACGAAAAAGAGGTCCATGCTGGGAGAAATAAATGTCTCAGGAGCCCTCTAGCTCATCTCTATATACATCAGCGATCCATGCATCCCTATATACAATACACTCTCTCTGCACCGACGGGCTTCGCAAGTGCATTATATGCATATCTCCCGCTTTATTTCCCCTCTCATCTCGCAACAATTTATCTCCTTAATAAAATGGCCAAAAATTTAATCACCTGGCTCTCGCATCCCTTTTCTGCTGCTTCCTCTTTTTCCCTCATCCTCATTTTGTCCTCTCTTCCTGGCTCTTTCTAATGATATGCCTCATCTCGCATAAATGACTGAGAAACTAATTCGCCGTATTATCCTCAAGCAGAATATCATCCAGCAAAAGAATTGCCCTGGCGGGATCATACTCGATGCAGATTCGATAAATTTTCATACGCGAAGCGTTCATTTTCTGCTCAAAAATAAATAATCGATGAGGGAATAACGCATAATAGAGACACACCGATCGCGCGCATATTAGCTCACGGTTCAGATTAATACAGCCTCCGGTTCGGTGCAATTCAGTGTACCTATAATATACAACTAATTCTTGTTTCAATCGCTACATACGTTTAAATTAAAAACGTGAGCGGTACATTAGACCCATCAGAAATAACACAAATGACAGGCTCTTAAATCTGATCCGCTAGTACAACATCGACCAAAAGTATTCCAACTTTTTTACCTCTATACTATACATATATGTATATTGTGTATATCATGCATATTGTATATATGTATAGGCAATTTTTATTCATTTCAATCAAGTTTAAAGTCAGGACTATACGGAATTAATTATTTTTAATTAATTTCATGTTTTATCGGTCGCTCTAGAGGTTATGAGAGTTGAATTATTTTTTATGCAGATTGTACTTGTACTCTCCTGTATGAATTGCTTACACAAAATGGACTCGAAATTTGAACGTTTTGTAAAAATGCAAAATCGGGACATCGCATTTAGGCAGATGTCGAACAGAGAAGAAAAAGATGAGACAGACAACGTGAAAAAATAAATGAAAAGAATCATAATGTATCGTCTTTGTCGCTCGTGAGTGATTTTTGATCGTATTTCGATCGATCGTTAAGTGTAATCGGAATTTTACACGCGTCGCGTTGCTAAAAACGAGCAACAAAGAAAGGAGCGCACGCGACCCAGATCTTATTGCCCACGCGCACTTGCGCTGATGTTTTTTTCCCCCTCGGGGTACAAAAAATGTAGTATATTAAGCGATTTTTGGTCGAGAAGCGATTCATTCTCCCGCCTTCGAGGCTTCTCTCTCTCTCTCTCTCTCTCTCTCTCTCTGAGATATAATTGATGACATATACTCTCGTCAGAAGAGATCAGCCCAATGAAATTTGATGCAACTGAAAGCTTGTTAATTTATTATCTCGGGAAGATAAAAAACGGAAGCGACGTCGTTGCGTCATTCTATCAAGATACAACGCTACCGCGATTGTTATTTATATATTTATAATTATTTTCACGTATCGCCGCCGTTGGTATATCGTTAATTTTATTGTAGGAAGAGCGGCAGCCGAGCGCCGAGATGATTAATTAACCGCCGAGAGTTTTCCCGATCGCCGCGAGGGCATCGCACTCCGCAAAAATTACGAGCTGGCGAGTCCGAGAAATTCAATTTATAGTGAGCTCTTTGAGAACATATTTTATTTATTAGCGAACACGTACGTGCTGATAAATGTGCATGTGGAAAAATGTACGAGCGTTTGCATGTAAGCGTGCCGCGCGTGTTACGCTTAAAACGACCGTGCAACTTATTTCCATGCACACCGTGGATACTTTCTTCGCTATATATACTTATCCACTCATATGCCAAATAGTCGCTTCGAAAAGTAACAACTAACAGAACAACACGCATTTTAATTATTTCAATATATCAAAAGGAATAAACTATCGATCCCTTGGACTTTCGATTTGCTCCAGATTTGCTTAGCTATAATTGGCACTCTCTTCCGAGCAGACGTCTCTATCGCTGTATGACGAAGGTTGCTTAAAAAAACGGACGAATATCCGTCATAAAAAAGCAGGATGCACCGGAGATCCCTTTTCATTGCTATTACATATACCCTTGATTGTTAATGAAATCCTCCATTTGATTCTCAATCATCGGGAAAAAATTATCTTCAAAAATCTTTTCCGATTTCTCTAGTAAGTACGCAGGTGCAAATAAAAATATCCCCTTTGCTCTCGCAATCGTCACGGAGGTTGCTTTCGCCCTCTAAACAAAATGTTTTTTTAAAACAGAATAAAAAAATAATAAAAGTAGATCTGTATCGAAATGAAAAAAAAAATTAACAACACGCACGAACTTCTCGTCAGATTTTGTGCGAGCGATCGAAGTTGATACTATTAAATCGATAATTATAGACTGTAGAGAAAGAGTACAGACGAGAAACGAAGAGCGCATTTACGTTAATACTGTTACTTCAGACGCATGCATAGAAAAAAGAAAACGAAAAAAAAAATTTTAATGGCCAGAAGGTGAAGAACGTTCTTGAGCGAGTTATGAGGATATCCTCGATCGATATCTCGCTTTATTCCGTAGCGACGTGTGCGCGTTTCTCTACATATTATCGTTTCAGAGGTATCGTCAAAATATTCCCGAAAAAGGAGAGGTAATGAAGAGGCAAAAATCAATCCACTTTTCAATAAAGGTATATACCTACATACATACATAGGTTGATCATATGACGACCTCAACAGAGAGAATCCATAAAAAAGACAAATTATACAAAAAGTTTTATGGAAACATATGAACGAAGAGAGCCTAGCCTAATGTACAGGTGGTAATAATGTAACAGGTAATCGACGTGTGTGTATGTTGTAATGGATGATCGTGTATCAAAGAGGCTCACGCGGAGAGAGAGAGAGAGAGATCGGCGAGGAAGGTTCAGACATGCCGAACGTGGTGTATCCCGTAATTGGTTATCGGATCTCCGCGGATATACTCGATCGTTGCGACAGCATACAGCCTCACCCGGTTCAACATAATCGCGACACACGTCGCTGCTAACCTAAACACGCTCCTTATAATTATCGTACATATTCTCTACACGACTCAACGATCAACCATCACGATTATTATTTGATTTTCCGCATGCAACGAATAATCCATTTATTCTGTCCTCTATTCATTTAGCATATAATTTTTGCCTTTTTTCACTTATTCTTTTTTCTTGTATTCATATTTTTCTTTTTCTGTAATCTTTTCATTAAACCAATATTTTGATTAACTTTGAAACGGGATATGATGCCGCTAGTCAGCAGATTTTTAGAAAATTAATGCACGTATAAAACGAGAGTGTAATATTTTGAAAGAATGAACAATTGATATTTTTTGTAATGAGGAATGAGAAAAATAACACAAGTTCTTGAAAGGATTGAAGGAGATGTATATACGTATACACGACAAGAATGAAAAATAAAATAAATGGTTGATGAAGAATGAGGTTCGCGATGGAAGCAGGGCTTAAGGAATAAAGAATAAGGCGGAAAAAAAATGAGAATCGCGTCGTGCGTACCGTCGGTGCTTAGACGAAAGATTTGAAATTCCGATTAGCTCAAAATTCAGGACGTAATTGAAGTCGTCCCGATGCGAAAAAGATCGGAGGGTTTTTCAGAGCACACGAATGAGGCGCGTGCCCCGGAGCCCCTTTTCTTCTTTCTTTTTTGTCGACGAGGGACAATAATCGGGCGTCATCGCAAGGTCCTTCGGTGTTGCTCTTTAAGCATCTTCTTTTTTCCCGTCTCATCATCCCCTCGACTTCTCAGCCCCCCCCCCCCTCCTCTCTCTCTCGCTCTCGCTCTCTCTCTCTCTCTCTCTCTTCCCCATCAGTTTGCCTAAATTCTCCCTAATAACTCTGAAACGACGGGAGAGAGCGTAATTTCGAAAGAGACCGAAACTATTCGCGATCCTCGCATCGCTCGCAGGTGCATAAAACGCAATCGAGAGACACGGACGAGCCTGCACCGGAACAATCCGCAGGTGTCCGCACGAATTTTCCTAGTCTGGAAAAGGATGACGAAAGGACGGAACGAAACAAATATAGGCGGGAAAATCGATCCTCCAATTTCCTTCCCGCCTTCGTTCTTCCTCGCGGCGAGACCTCAAATGAGAGGGACCTGCTTTTTCACTCCAGGTATAAGTAGCTGGATAATCTCCTTCTAAATTACTCTGTCTCTCACCACTCTGACTACTCTCACCACTCTGTCATTACAAAATAGAAGAACAAAAAGCAGGTGATCGTGTTTCCCATTTTTTTCGTGCTCCTTTTTTACAATTATTTTTGCACTCCACCATTTATTTCAACACATTTGATAACAGAATTTCCATTTCTTTCATTCATCGCATTTATCGACGAAAATTTTTTTTATTCACAAAAAACAACGGATGGAAATGGCAATATTTTAAATACACACTTCAGTATACTTGAATAAAATTCAAAGAATAAAACCACTATATACAATTAATCCAGCATATCCTATAGGCTCTATACTTTCTAAGCCAATTCACATTTGAGAAAGAAACCGCTCATTTTTTAGTAACTGTGCATATAGATCAGTGGTATTTAAAAATTTCTAACCCGATGTCAACATTTTTACAAGCATATGGAAAAAGTCACGACTCCGATATACATACATATGGGAGAAAACATCTCAATTATCCTCCTTCTCTCCTGTTTCTTCGCGCCACATGAGAAAAAGGGGTTAAGCACATAGTACAGATTACCAAGTTAGCTCCAAATTCAAAAAGTTCGTGACGATAGAGAATTAGTGCTCGAGAACCGAGTAAAAGAGCGCTCGTTAAGATTTTCCTCTCTCTTTCTCCCACTTCCTCGAACTCATACCCATACATTTTTACTTGTGTTACTCTATATACATTAACTGCGGACCCACGTTTCAGCGAAAATTACAAATGCATCTTGAATGAACAAAAAAAACAATTTTATTTCGCTCTTACTACATATATGGGAAAGCAGACGAATATTTCGTATCATCACATTTTCGCTGTCACTATATGTATGTATGTACCTATATACATGTATGTTTTCTTTTCATTTTTAAACCAAACGTCAAATAAATGAATTTTTCGATAATGCATTAAATTGTCATCAGAAAAATGTTTATTCGAAACGGGAGATTTTGAGGGTATTGAAATTTGGTAGAAAATTCCATTCCATCATCAGGAATGGAAGGGTAACATCGTGTTCGTAACTTTCGTGGAAAGCAAACATCGAGAGCAAATGCACCCTTCACTTTCATCAAACAAATCAAAAACGATAAAAAAGGAAAAGGAAATTATCACGTTTACATCGTTTAAGACATACTTTATACTCTTTCGATGTGCACACAGAGATACACCTTTGAGGAAATAGCACTTTCACGTCTCCGCAAGTAAGTCGGCATCTGGCGATTGACCGTTAAACTTATTTCCGCTATTTTTTCGTCCCGTGATAATTTTGTTCCAGAAATGGCGGGAAAAAATTCAAAACTCTCTTTGAAGGATTTGAGACATTTTATTGACCGTACCACATCCAATTTACGAATTCATTGCTTTATTAGATATAACTATACTTTTCTCCTATCATTGATTCAAAAAAGCTGCAAAAACTTCACGGGGGCCACGAAAATCACAAATTTATTCAAACATTACTTATTTCAATAGTTTGAAAAAGAGGAAACATAAATATAAAAACATAGTAAATAGAAAATTCAATCTCAGATTGACGGCTGGATAATTCGGCAACCGAATGATGGCTCCAAATTTCAATGTTGTGCGTTCGACACGCACGCAGTGTTAAAACGTTGGAAATAACGATGCATCACAATGCTGATGAATTCGTTCTCGGTACGCATCGAAGAAGGGACCAAAAGACAAAGATAAGTGAAAAAATAAGAGAAAAAGATAAGCGCAATAGTGAGCCACGAACAATTATTTCTCTCTCGTAATAACCAAAAATATACATATATATCGAGAGTAAAGAGTTGGCCCCGGCTCGCGAATTCTCTTCGTACTTAATTCCTTATTCCTTTTCAATTAAGGACCACGAAAGTTTGGGCGCAGCCCCGAGGCATCTCAAGTCTGCGGCTAACTTTAAGATATAGCCTCCATTCCACGTATCTTCGAGTCTACTAATTTATCTGTGTGCGTGTAGGATAATGCGCAAGATAAACGAATGGGTTCCCGACCGGGGAACGCGATATCCTTTCACAAACCATATTCCCGACGAGAGCTTTTTACGTATACCTCATCCTTATTCTTCTTCTCTTATATTCTTACATATCCTTACGTATACATTTTGATTCTATCTCTCGCTCTCCTCTCTCCATTCATTCTTCGCCAAATTTCCTTTCACATATACTCCATGCACACGAAACACTTATTGCCGCAGTTTTATTCCGGTCCTCCCAATCTCGCTCTTCCTGACTTTTTTTTCAAAACTTTATCATGCTCTGCTCCCAATTTTCCAATTAATTTTCCGGCCACTCATACATTTTATTTTTTCTTATTCAACGATTGTTGTTTCCCTTCGATTATTCGTATTCCCCTTTAAAAGATAACTTACGCGGAGTATTTTATGTTGGTTAATTTTTCATCCAGATATATGTATCATAGAAGCAGTTCCTCGAGCTTTTGCACTCTCCGTGGCAATTAATCATGCAAATAGAGCTCAAGTTCCGAGCTTAATTTTTCTGCTGCAGAGTAATATTACTTAGTATTAAGCCTTTCTTTTCAACATTGCAACTTCAGATAGCATTGAAGTTAAAAAAAAATTGTACAGCTTGCATTGTTTGTTACTTTGTTCAAATATCTTCTCATATTCCCAAATGAAAGAAGACATAAAAAACGTTTCTATATAGCACATACATATGCAAGAAAATTTAATTTTCGAATGATAAATTAAAGAACGAGATTCTTATTTGATAATACGGACGTTAATTTCGGGGGAAATTTGCATGCATAGTTTTTGTCTTTTATTTGAATTCAATTTGAAAACACTCCGATTTTCTCGAGCGATTACGGTGCGTGTACTTTCTGTGAGTACATTTAGACTCGTGGGAGCCAAGCATTAAAATTACTAACAGTAAAAGGCGCGTGTACGAGAGCTCGGAGATGAATGAGCTTTCAAAATAACGTGCTGTGTTTAATTGTTACAACGCAAGGCGTCGATAATTAGGCATTTCTTTCCTGCCCCTCCGACTCCGCCATTCTCTGCCTTATCGTGTGTGTCGCTTTTCCCAGCTGAGATCTTACCTTGCGACAAAATAGGACGAAAAAAGAAACAGGAACAGATTGTGAAAGCCGTCCTACAGAAAATTTCGTAATTTTCTGTTGAGGCAATTCCGAATAGTTCGACAAGAAGTTCAATTAATATTACTTCGATGACTCTGACAAAAAAATTAAAAAATTTGAATCTATATACCTCTGACGAAAAAGTGTTTTTTTTTTCTCGTCAAGTCATTTTAACTCGAGAGCATGAAGAAATCACATTTTAATCATCCTGTATTTTTTTACGGAGAGCGAAAATAGTAAGGTAGCGGAAGAAAATATTTACGCCTTGTTCACTATTTACATAACAATGCGCGTAACGAGGATTACTCAGAATCGTCGTTTCGTCAATTTTTCCTTTTCACTTTATTAATTTTTCACGCGATAAAAAATTTCACGGATCTCTCATTGAAAATTTGATTTTTTTCAATATTTTTATTTTATATTTTATAAAAACATTCAAATTTACGTGTAATGAAACATTGGATGTCGCTTCAGCGATTACGACAGAGAGTAGCGATTTTTACGCTCCATCGGGGTAATAGTAATTAAATGTTACTTGAAGACTTAATACGAGGAAACTTATTTTCTTTATTTTTTATTATTAATATCAATATCGTTGCCTTTTTTTCTCTGTGTCGCGATTCTCCCGCTCAAAAGTTGGCCGAATCTCGAAAACTGGTTCCTCTCTCAATCCACTTGCCCAACAAGAGGATTAAATCCATTTTTTGTGCAGCGTGTCCTTTACTTTCGCCGTCGGAAACGTCAATTACGGGATAGCACGCTGAAACGAAAGTTCGAATGCGCTCTCCGTATTCCGAATCTTATTGTTTCTTTCGAAAAAGTAATTACAATGTCCTGGAATTATTAATCGAATTTGACAAATGCGAAAACGATTTTGGCTTGACTACAACGAAAAAAAAAAAAAAAAAATTGTCGAAATCGAAAAAAAAACGGATAAGAAGTTACTTATGAAATGGAATGTTGACCCAGACGCTAGACCCAATGAATAATGGGTCGATAAATGGAGATGGAGGAGATTTAAGATGAGTTCTCGGCTAGATCGACACTCTGGCACATCAATTGCGTCATCAAGGGTCTTACATGCGAGCTCGAAAAATTGGAAAGTTGCGAGATTCTCTTTTTACATCATCCATTCCTTTTTAACTGGATACTCACGTCTTAATATCCCTTCCTTTTTCAATTGAAGCACCTACACTGTATACAATTCTCCGTGTCTAAGCTTATAGAGAGTAATTTAATTGCCCTGGGACTCGCCTCCTTTTTTCCGTACTTACTACACGCGACGATTCCTCTGGAACGGAATAATCGTAACGCGAGATTTCCCCCATCTCTACTTTTCCCACATGATTTTCTACTATTCTCATTTTGCACACGTTCATGTAGATTTATATATTTTTTATTTTGCGATCCCCACTGAGATTTCCCCTATCCGTGGAAGGCAAACGCCCCGTAGTCGCTTTTTGCAAATATAACGACCGAAACGCACATTATATGAGTCGACGCGAGGTGCAGGGAAAGTGCCGAGCTATTATGCTGAGGAGTATATAAACGTGCTCGTAGAAAACGAAGCGGTTCAGTCAGTGGTTAAGCGCCACGCTAAAACACACGTATAAGCCGCAGGATGAAAACGAAGGTAAGATTTTCCCGTCCTTCTCTCTTTTCGCGACTTCGAAGACAAATCAACGGTTGAAAGAATAGGAGACAAGAGGATGCACTGGTGCGTGATGAAATACATATATAAGCGTGCAACTGCTCTTGTGCTTGACTCGACCGAGAGGATCGTTACGCGAGAAGAAATCGATCGCCGCGCGAACACCGGAAATAGAAAGTGAAATTTAAACGACGCCGATTTCACTCGTGCATCTTCCGCTCGATCGTGATCCTATCTATATGCATATCATTACACTATGCTGCGCATGTTGACATAGAATCGCGAATTTTTTTGTATTTTTGTTTCCAATTTTATCGGAGAAATTATTAAAACTTGACTAGATGATTTTTGTAGTTACAAACTATTTTCTATAACCAAACCACGATTTTCAGATTCACATAGCCCTGGTGGCACTGTTGGCAGTGCACTGGGTCCAAGCCGAGTCGAAAGAATCAACGGAATCGAAGAAGGTCGAGGTTCAATCGGAGGGTTTCGAAAAGAAAAATGAGAAACGCGGTCTTCATGAGAGTTATGGCGATTTCGGGGGTGGCGGCTCTTCTTACGGTCACGAGGAACACGTGAAGACGGTCACGGTGGAGAAGAAGATTCCAGTGCCTTACGAAGTGACGAAACACGTACCGTATCTCGTCGAAAAACACGTGCCGTACGAGGTCAAGGTCGGCGTTCCACAACCGTACACCGTGGAAAAACGAGTCCCGTATCCGGTCAAGGTCTTCGTCAAAGTTCCCGTTCACGTTCCGCAGCCGTATACCGTTGAGAAGAAAGTTCCGTACGAAGTCAAAGTCCCTGTAGATAAGCCGTACGAAGTCAAGGTTTACGTTCCCCAGCCGTATACTGTGGAAAAACATGTCCCCGTTCCCGTAAAGGTTCCAGTGCCTCAGCCGTATACCGTAGAAAAGCACGTGCCGTACCCAGTAAAAGTAAAAGTCCCCGTACCGCAACCGTATCCGGTTGAAAAGCTTGTACCATACGAAGTCAAAGTTCCAGTCGACAAGCCTTACCCCGTTCACGTTCCCAAACCTTACCCCGTGACCGTTGAGAAGCCTTATCCCGTTCCGGTTGACAAACCGGTGCCGTACGAGGTAAAAGTTCCTGTAGACAAGCCGTATCCGGTCCATGTTGAAAAACCTTATCCTGTTCCTGTGAAAGTCCCAGTTCCAGCACCTTATCCTGTTCACAAACACGTTCCAGTGCCCGTCGAAAAACCATACCCTGTGCCCGTAAAAGTCCCAGTTGACAAACCATACATCGTCGAGAAAGAAGTCCCCGTACCGGTCGAGAAAGAAGTTCCCTATCCCGTTAAAGTTCCAGTACCCGTTCCCATTCATACGCACCACGAGCATCACCACTCTTACGGTGGTGAATCACATGGGTACGGCGGAGAATCCGGTGGCTTCGAGGCTTCTTACGGCCACCATGGAGGCTACGAATGACTTTCTGACGCTTAATGCGGCTAATTTCCTCTAAACTTCAACGTTTGGTACATCGGGAGTCTCTTTTTCTTCTTTAAAACAAAAAAGAAGAGAAACGCCGTATATCATCGGGCCTGTGCAATTTTTTCCGTCTTCGGGAATCGGTTTCCTCGATCTCCTAATCTTAACTATTATTATTTCATCGCGGTTCTATGTAAATGTGATAAAATTTCACTGATGAACGTAACGAATTCCCTACATAGCCGATTCAGCCCAAAAAAATAGCACGAAATTCACGTTTCCGGAAAATAAAGACAATCTCTATCCTATTTCTTCCTTTTCCTCTCCCTATCTCCAATCCAGTCTTCTGTATATATAAATCATATATACGACTAATCATGTATATCTATATTATAACACATGTACACAAAACAAAAACAAATCGACTCGTCGTACGTTCGCATGTGCAAAACACGACGTTATATATTTTTGTATGAAATAATCTGTAATAAAGACAACGAAAAAAAGATGAGTCCAAGCTCGCTTCAGGAGCTCCGTTTTTTCCTCAAAAGAAAATTAATCAGGAATAATAATTACATGTAAGTAAAACCGAGTAGAAAAAAGTCCCGGACGTGTCGCCATCGAAAGTGAAACGGCGCGTATTTCTTTTCCTGATTTAAACTGAAACTGAATTTCCGGATTCACTTTCATCCAGTTATACCATAAGCTCTTTTCGTAAACACTCAGATTTCTTGCCATAGTTCGTAGTAAATAATTTCATTTGTAGTGAATTCTGTATGTACTACGTTACTTGTACGATCTGTCACTTATGCGTAAAAGTTAGTCTGCGCACAATGGAGAGGATCACGAAAGCGATTTTGCTTTCACCCAAGTTTCTAGCTGTGGCAAACGTCCATAAGCATTGTCCGCTCTATACTTCCACTTTTCGTATCCACCGGCCGTGGAGAAAACGAGAGATCACCATGAACGTGTGCGATAACGATCGCTATCGCTTTCATTGCTATTATACTCTATCTCTGTCCTCTTCACTTATTTTTTTCACCAAAGATCGTTATTCACGCGCCAACTATCATTTACATTTTGATCTTCAACGAAAGTGGAATGGTATATTATTCTATTTTTTTTGTACAAACTTTGTCATTTCATCCATGATTCGTCACTAATTTTTGACACTTTGCAGAAAAAATATATTGCTCGCTCCATTTTTTAATAACTATATGTATTCATGATTTTGTTTTGTTAATTTCGATTCTGAATATTTGATTTATTTTTGGTAATTATAGATTGTTAAGAGCAACTGAGCGTTTGTCGTGACTCCGCTTTCATTCGGAGAGAACGAAATCACGCACATATGCTGCATGTAAGTGTTCGAATTTTCGAAGACGCTTATTGCCGCGAGTGAAAGGAATATCCCGCACAGTGATATTATGACTGAAAATTCAACGGGATGAAATCTCGAGCAAATAAAAGTTAATGACGCGTTCGTGCGATTCCATTATCCGTTTTGATGCACGCGTATCTTTTCCTCATTCGAAAATACTCGCCGCTACATTGTTTTCTTTCCATTTTCACATCTATTAATCTAATTACTTTTTACCACATTTTTTTTCATTTTCATAACGTAAAATTACCTTGCTTTAAAAAAATCTTGTTTGCACCAAGTTGGAATGAATCGCTGGAAAATTGTGGTTAGAACCTTCAATTATACTTGCTCCACATTTTCTTTTTTTCAATTATTTGATACGGCAGCATCGGTCATTCATTTGAGATACCGCAAGTGCACGAGTGATCGCTTGGGAAAATCATCAAATTGGGAAAATCATCAAATAACTGGACGCGGATAAATTTGACTTTCAGTAAATTATTTATCTGTTAAAACGAGAAAATACCATTCTTATTATTTATAAAAAAAAATAATTTTCTCTGGGTTCGAATATTGTAGTATGAGATTATGAATATTAGTCGAATTTTTGTGAATTACCAATAAAATTTGCACTTGGGTCTCATTTACTTTTGTGAAAGCGTAAAGAAGAGAGAAATAACGACGAATCTGTCATGCGTGAATTATAGTACGACGGTATGTTTGCCGGGAATATTAGAACGTCTTATTCCTATACGCGCTCGGCACATTACAGCTGCCCGTCGGACTTCCGGTTTTCTAACGTCAAAAACCCGTTGCTGCTTATCCTGCGAACAAGCACCAACCGCCTACTATAATAACTACAGGAAGTTACAGTTCGCACCAACACTCTTCCTTCCTTTAATCGTCCAACAATCAATGTAATCATCGATGCACTTGTTAAACCTTTTTCTCTTATTGTACGGATTAATTACTTTTTTAATCACTAGCAAATATCATTTTCTCCGAATTAATTGTTGAAATGTACATAGACTTTCCTATACTACTGCTACTACTTTGTCAACAGCTTGTGTGGATTTTGTTTGAGCTATTTTAATTTGATCAAAACAATCAATGAATATATATTAAATATGTAAGTTGGATTAAGCGTTTTAAAACGAGCCAGCGAAATTAATGATATTTTTATTTTTTGACTTATTCACGGTGTTAAGGATGTTGCCAGTGATAATAAAAATATAGTTGTAGAAACCGAAAAGTAATTGCTGGACAGATTCATCAGATATTTTCAATAAGTATTAGGCTTGGCAAATACATTGCAATCCCAATTTTATTTTTACACTAAAATGAGCCGAAAAGATTTCTCCCAAATTTGTACTATACATTCTGTCTATAAATATTTTTTAGGGTTTGTTGAACATTTTACTCGCTCATCCGAAAATTCTTTCCCGTGATATAAGAACGCGGAGTCGTGTGTTGCCTCGCGAATCAGGAAAGTTTATATATCGACGCGCGACTGTGAAGCTCAAGGCAATTATCGTAGCGAAACTTGAACGTTGCCGCGGTGTATATTCTCGCCCGGAGTGTTGGCGGCTGATAGGAACGGGGCTCCGATCCCTCGAGAATTCTCAGTGGCCCGTTCGCTATATCCCTCTGATTTTCTCTCTCTCTCTCTCTCGTCTCTGTTAATTACGGAGAGCACCATTCTCGATTTCAGTATTACCCGCACAGACGCAAACGTATCTAAAGCGTGTACAAAGGACCGGAAGGTTCTTTAGAGCTCTTCGTACTCTGAGAGCGTGAGCCAACTCTTCCCACCGAGATTGCACACCGAAAGCCACCCTGAACCGCAGACCGAACACTTGGCCTCTCACCGCGTCGATCTTTATCCACAATAAGCATTTTCAACCTCCCTTAGTAGAAATATACTTTTATTAAATAATGAAATGTTATTTCAGATTATTTTACACTCAAATCATAATTCGATGAAAGTATTTCGAGTCACAATGCCCTTGACCTTTTTTTCAACTCTGCGAACAAATATGAAACAACAAGAAATCTCGTCTCATCTATTTTGATTCTTGCTATTCATCAATTAATTGAACAAAAACTCGTTCAAAAAATAGGCAATTTTTTTTTTAATTATCGTTTATCGAGGCTACCAAAGTGCATGTAACGTAGATAGAAAAGAGAAGCGAGATGATCAATTAATTCAAATTGGAATTTCATATAATTGAATGAGCAAGGGCAAATCTGTCGCGAGAGCTTCGGTTTCCACCAAGTATCGGATATATGGGATATTTTTCTTTTCCATTAAACGCGCTCCGCGTTGAAAGATCATTTATTTACATATTTATAGATATATATGTATGTATAGACAGGAAGAGAGAGAGAGAGAGAGAGAAATATATAAAAGTGTATAAAGTGTCTCTCCGACAATGAGTGAGTGTCAGAGTGAATCCTCCGGGAATCCGGGGTGTTAGCGAATCGTACCGGGATTGAACGCTTGGAAATGGAATAATATCCAATAATCTGGCACCATTCGGGGTCGAAGCTTGCAAACGTAGGGGAGGGGAGAGTAAGGGCATGGTTGAGGTCTCCGGGATAAAAAGGGACGCGTTATCGAGACATCGCAGCGAGCGTCGCACGAGCCATTTCTCACTCGCTTTCCTGTCAACGGGAATCTCCCGCCCTCTCCACCCTATACCCCACCCGACGAAATTAATTATTGATTTCGGATACGGGCATTGAAAAGCTTCTCGTAATCGAATGCGAGCCGGCCCAGCGGCACCTCTTTTCCCGTTACAACTTTTCAATCCACCATTTCACCTTTTTTTTCCATTCATCGTCTGACTATTCATACATTGCGCTTCCTATCCATCCTCACGGACAAAACTTTTTTTTCTTTTATTTTTCTTCCCTTTTTATATTCTTTTTGACAATACGATAAACTTTTCGGATTAGATTTTCCTATTTCGAATCTTCTGATGTTCAGCCGGAATCATAATATCGAGAACTTAATTAACCTTTCAGAGAATCCTCTCCAATGTGAAGAATCAACATTTATTACAAATTCGTTTTTTTCGATTTTTTTATTGTGATTTTTTACCGAATTTGCGAACGATAAATAATGAAATTTCAGATTTGGTAAAATTTTTGAATCCCTAAACTAGGCTATCGAAAAAGTAATTCGCTATACATGAGTTATTTTATAAATGACAACTCTTTGAGAGTGTGAAAGAAATATTCGCTGTGAATGGTCACATGTAGGAATGGTTGAAGGATAGTTAAAAAAGGAAGTGGCTCACATTAAGTTCTTCTTCAGGCACTCTCCACCGAGGTCGAAGCTCTCGGGATTGGCACCGCCGAACTTCTCGAACCTTGACGAGAAGCCGCCTCTTTCCACGATGGTATATCTTCTATCATCTGGGTTTCATTCATATCAAATAAACAAAAATTATTAGAAACGAAAGAAAACTTAAAAAAAAACTAAGCATCATCGAACCCACGGGGATTCCAATATTCAATTGAAATACGATAAAGTGGATAAAGTAATATGTATGTATTGAAGAAAAGTGCGGAGCATGATGAGGATATTTGTTGATTTTCGGAAAAGGGTTTCGTGAAGTAGGTAAAAAAAACAAAGAATGTCGGCAGATATGTTAGTTTAAAGAAAATATTTTAAATACTCAAAAATGAAATTCATTGAAAAAAAGAATTCGACGGTACATGATGAACGATCATTGATAACTTTCACGAAGCCCCCTCGTTCCCTTTGTTTCGCACGTGTTTCAATATTCGCCGAACTTATTATTAATATTTATTTTTATTTTAAGCAATGTCTTTAATCACCTCCTGCAACTCTTCTTTTGTAAACATGTGAAAGAGACTCCCCGGGGTCATCGTCATCACCTCGATATTCGTGTCGTTCAATTTTTCTTCCATAACCTGTTTCAGGATGGTGAGGGCTGCTTTTGTCGCCTCTTTCAGAGTCATTGACTGTGCATGAATAAAAGTTTTATTTCATTACAAAGGTTTGATAACTAATTAATAATATGGTCGACATCATTATGTCAAAAGGCCACTTATCAAGTTGAAAGGTTACACAATTTTGATGTTCCTTATTCAAAATGAAAAAGTATCACGAATGAACCTTATACACAAAACTGAAAGTCAAGTTTCAGTTTCAGCTTTGCAAAAAAACGAGAATTTAATGAGAATGTAAAACTCTGTTTTTTCTAGAATTTTGCCGTCTTGAAAGAAAACGTGTAGCTTTTCAACATATATAATCTATCAAGCTATCACTACAAAACAAAAATAATAAATAAATAAATTTTACCTTATGATAAACCTCTTGGAGGGTTTGCTGAGCCCCTTCGCTCCCAGATCCAATGGCTTTGGCATCGAATTGTACAAAAGTACCAGAGGGATCCATGTGAAAGAGTTGAGGGCCCTTCTCGTCGATACCAGCGAATAAAATAGCAACTCCAAAGGGCCTAGACATAGCACGTCCATCATCATCACTGTCTCCGAATTGTATTGCTAAATTGGAGACAGCTTGTGTCGCAGACTCCACGCTCATCTTCTCGTTATAAATGAACCAGTGATTCTGACACTCGGCTCTAGCTCTGTCCACCATGGTTCTCGAGTCAGCCATTAGACCCGAAGATGCACAGCCAATATGCGAATCAACCTCAAAAATTTTTTCAACCGTCGTTGGCTCCATCAGGCTCGACGTAATTCTCTTTTCAGAAGCCAACAAAACTCCTTCCGATGTTGAGATTCCAATGACGGTTGAACCGAGCTTTATGGCCTCTATGGCATATTCAACTTGGAAAAGACGCCCCTCAGGAGAAAAAGTGTTTACACCTCTATCATACTCGGAGCGTGTTAGAAACATCTGAAATAAAGACGACAAACATACTTTCAAGTTTTTCATATTACCGGTTGGAGGTTATGTTATGTTACCAAATATTTAATCAGCAAATCACTCAATCGGAAATTTATTGCTACAATATATTTGAAAGGTGTCGCTGAATGGTAAAAATAAATTTTTTTATTTATTATATTGATTTGCAGATAAAGCATAAACATAAACTCTTCAAGTCAATGTAACTAAGAATGACGCTGCAAAACATTGTCAATACCTTTATAAAATTAGTAAGAAATACTAGGACTTTTGAAATGTGAATTTTCTCTGATTTTTTGATTATGCATTCTTACCTTGACAGTATTCTTCTATTAAAGTAGTTTGAAGTAGATTTTGAATATAATAGAAGCCGACTTGTCACAATCGCCAGTCACGTATGAAGTTGAAGATCGCCAAGTGAGCATGATAAGCACAAGAAACAAGATTCACAATCCGAAGAAACAATTTCCGTTTACTTTCTCTTTCTTCCCGTTATCCCTATTGGTACATCTATGAAGCCTGTATACCGGCTCCATAGATACATCATTCCGATTGGTCCATGTTTGTTTCCATGGGAATTAACGCTTTATGTTTACAAAATTTCGCTCCAAGATGGCGGTAGTAATCGGCATTGTTTCCATTTTCCATGGAGCCTAAATCCATGATTGTTTCATTCGCTCATTCTCCGATGGTAAGCCAAGCTCATTGTACCTCGATCTTACAAAACGGCGCATACGTAGTAATGGGTTTTTCGACTGATTTTTCTGTTTTTACCGTTTTCATAAGGATTTTTTACACTACGCAAACTACCTAACCTCGCACAAATAAAGTCTCCTTGTGTCTCCAACAGTACCACCCACCGAGAGTTTAGTTACCTACATGATCGTTTGAGAAAATACGAAGAAATCTTGTAGTTCGCATTCTTGCCACTTCGCCACCGTCGCTACAAAAGAGAGACAGATGAATCGTGCATTCTCGATCGTTTTCGATGAGACGCTTTGTTCGTAGATACGTTTTCAATTATCATATATGTAACAATAATTCACTTCATTTTATAGTGAAAACATATTAAAAATTCGAAGGTGCGCATCTTCCAGATGTTGGTGAGGATCTCTAATTCAAAGAATCGGTTTTCTCTTAGAGACGTGAGTCAATGAATCATCAATAGTCTAGAATACACATGCATGTTCACATAAATGCAACCCCTCTTCTCGGTTAGTTGTTCCGAACAAATCAAAGTGCTCTTTCTCTGTATTTCAAACTTTTCACGTCGTCTTCACTTTACATGATACCCATTGAATTCTTCATGATCTTGCGCGTTGCTATACACACCTATATGCGCATACACGTACATTTAAACACGTTCAGATACATAACGTTTCGATGTATGTAATATGTGTGGGTAGGGTGCGCGTAGCCATGTGTACGGGGTAAGGCATGCATGATTGCCATCGTGGCATTGAACCTATGGTGCAGGTACATTACTATATACCCGTCCAACCACTTGTGGAATTCGGTCTAACGTAGCCACCGCATCATCCGCATAACCAATCTTAGCTACAATCATTTGTTGATCGTATACTTTTTAATCAGTAAATTATATACGTATATTGACACATCATTGATCTAAAAAGAGTTTTATTTTTACTTATGTTTTAAAATATATATATGAGTGCATTATATGTTCTTCTTCAATTTCGATCCAACACTTTTCAACTTTCGAAAAAAAAAACGGAAAAACAATTGAGTTTCAAAATACTCATGTTGTTCATCATCATTGATGTTGTTTTTTTTTTTTTTCAGATTAAGCAGAAACAATTTATCGCGTTACGTCAATAGTTATCTTTCCGTTCCACTATTATCAAGTCAACATTCCAATATTCGAAGGCTTGAAGTATTATTAAATATTTGAGGAATCGAAAAGGAGTCCAAATTTGGCTGAGAAAATGAGCATTAAACATGAAGACAACAACGATCGGTGTAACGGCGCACTAAGGAACTTTGTTGTTCAATGGAGCCCAAGGAACGACACTCGATACTTGTCTGGGAACATGTACACTGTTCCTAGGCAATTGAGCAAATCAGTGCCTCGAAGAAATCGACGCTTGGTTCGTTATGGCATAAACAGGTCGTTAAATTTTGATATAGGAGCACACAGTGGAGAGGATCGATTGATGTCTCCCAACTCAAGCTCAGATTCGAGCAGTCTATCAATGGAAAATGATCATTATTTATCAAGATCAGCAAAGATCTTGCGAGCCTTGAACATAGATTACGCCAGTCCGTTAAAAAGTGGAAACCCCTGCAGAGTGTCTCGTAAAATTAATAAATCACTGAATTTCGATGACAGCTCCATCAGTCAGAGTCCCAAAAGTCTCCACATTTTGAATAAATGCTCACCGGATACGGGTTCATTAAACAAATTAGCGACCTCCTCGAAAATCAGTAAGACGTTAAATTTCGAAAGTTCAAGTGAGTCCAGTGTAAACAGCCGTCTTGATTCGTCGATCGAGTCTACTGACGAAAATCAGAACCAAACTCCATCCCAGAGATATGGAAAAGCTAAAAAATCGCTGAGTTATCCGTCTCCAAAATTTACAGTCAAAAGTATAAATACGTCTGGCAATATAAGCGCTCGCTCGCCTCTACTGCGCACAAATCTCAGGGAGAAGATCGACACCATTCGAAACCAGCACAGAAACAGCACACCAAATTTCAATTACTCAAGGAGGAGTTTCGGCAAAAGTAAATCTGACAGCTTTTCAAGTAGCACACCGAGAAACTTATTCAATGATTTTGAAGATACTAACGACGATGACGACAAAACCGAGAAAAATGAAAATAACGAAGACGGGGTCGTAGTCGCATCCTGTCGAGACAACAATGGACCTCGGACGCCCAAGAATTTCATCAAAATTCTCCCTGGAAGTATGAACGCTATTAAGAAGAGTCATAAGAAGGTAATTATCATTTCCTTTCTAAAATACGCCCTCGACGTACTTTCATTTCAGACACTTAACTACTTTAGGTCTTTTTTCCTTACTCTTACTTTTTTGGTGATCAATTTGCAGGAGCGAGTGCTCGGTCGAGCTGCAAGAGATATTGCATACGATAAGAAAGAAATTTCACCGGACAGCGAATGTTTCGACGAGGATGGAGCCCTTCCTTCCATTGATACGGCTCGAAAAAACAAAGACGCCGTGATACCATCATTTGACAATGTCCATCATTGCAACAGTCCTTATTTGAATATTGACTCAATAAACCGGTACCGCAACAAATATAAGAGCGAGAAAAGCTGTTACAGCGAGAATTCCGATGACGGTATGTCTGAAACAGGTTCCATATTCGATTACAGTGAAAAAGAACAACCAATTGTCGAAAGTTCCTCCTCGATGCGGATCGACGACGAAAAGAATGTTTATGATGCAGAGCGGCAGAATTTTGTTTCAAGTAATGAAAAAAACGCGAATGAAGCTCTAGAATGCAAAACAGTCGTACAGTCAACCTTGATGAAAGAGTCTGCTGGAATTGACGTAGATCTCGAAGAGCATACAGTAGATGAAAAGAGAACACGAAGCAGCAGTATTGATGATGCCTCCTCTTCGAATACTGGCGACAATAAAACGGTAGAGGTTGAAGCAACACCAACAAACTTTTCCAATAATGCGTCTACTCCAGAAAACCGTATAAACTTTTTACAACGCATCATGACCGATTCTATAAAGAAATCTCACAAAAAGATGAAGGATGCGAAGAGAAAATTATTGTCGAAACCAAGGATGATGGAGAGTGATGAAGAAGATGAAGAAGAAAAAGGAAAAGATGCGGACAAAGAAGAGACTCATGAAAGGAAGAGTGAAATGGATGTCGACCGGGCGGTAACACCGGAAAATACAAATTCAAGTCGTTTACTTCTGTCTCAATTCAGTTCTGTGAAGAAGTCTCATAAAAAGGACAAACACAGAAAAATGTTGTCCGGCTCGTTGGAGCGGAAAAAATTCTTCGCCAGACAAGAGGGCGAAACTATTTCGAATTCCGATTCGGAGTGTAACGATGATTGCAGCTTTGAATCCTGCAACAGCGAGTTCCAGAGTTTCGTTGATACTGAAAAAGAAAGCAATAATGTTGAAAAATTGACAAAAAAGTGCAGCCTTCATCATGATTTTCATCCTAGATCGAATGATAAGTACGATTTGGGAATCGAGGCTCTTACAAAGTTCGACTTACCAAAGTCCTCGCCAAATAAGCGTAAAAACGTTTCTGACGAATCCGTTTCTGAAGTTCCCTCGCTGCACGTACAATCTATTTCTACTTCGTTCGAAAGCGCCGAGGAGGAATTCAACATCTTTACGCCGATAAAGAAACGAAGATCCGTTCCTCTCGCTCCAAGAAGTGCTCTTCAAAGTGATCATAAGGAAGATTCAATGGTCACAAAGATTAATGTTGAAACTTGTTCGAGGGAGGAGGAATCTGAGGAGCCAATCGCCAGATGCTCGACACCGACTAGTGCCCGTCGCAGTTCTCTTGATTATTTAACAGATCGTAACATGACGATTGGAGCTCAAAAAAATGTAAATGGTCGAAAAAGTCGAAAAAGCAAGAAACGTCGAAACGTTGTTTCGGAGAGCCAGGAGGAAGTGCCTATGAATCCCGAACCAACATCAAACGACGGACGCGCTACTCCTCAAAATCAGTCCTCTGTTGATCTCATTCCGCGAATCGATTCCATCAAAAAATCTCACAAGAAGGACAAGCGCGCAAACTATGCGAGGTCTTTTTTCAGAATGTCTGACCAAGGCGATCAATTCCAATCGAACGTAGATGATCCACCATCCTCGAGTCGCTCTCGTACGGATGAAGGTGAACATTTTGAAATCGCGGGAAAGGAAACCACCGAACGGGCAACAACTCCACCTAACTGCTTACAAGCTAAAAATTATCTTCGTCTCATTCAATCCGAATCGATCAAGAGATCTCATAAAAAAGTTCGAGATCGTAAGAAGCGCCGAGCCACTCTTCTCCCACACCAACCAGATTCGCCTTTCTCAGATGACGCTCAAATTTTGAATGATCCTTTTGAAAGTACGAGCACCATTAAGAGCGGAGTCTCTCAACATCCAGGGGACAACGCCATTACTGTAACTCAGGTAATCAACTGTCTAATACTAATTACAACTGTCACTCATATACTTCGTGCAAAGAATTGTATTGTACGTTTCATTGATTTATACATATATTCTTTAACTTCTCTTCGTTCATTTCTTAGGAAAGACTATTTCGACCAAACGTCTCGCCAGTTGCTAATTTTGACCGGTCGAATGAAGATGGTTCTATTTTCGGAGATGAGGAAGAAGAGAAGGAAGAATGCCTTGGAGAACGCTTCTAACTTCACGTTACCTCCTAGCGAATCAACAAACGATAGACCCGTTGCTCGCTCCCTTTCCATCTTCATTCTCCAATCCATTATTTTACATTATTTACTATTTTGCAATTTATTTTATACAAAATCGTTATCTCCTTTAATATAGTTTCATCTAGTTTCATGTTTTTTAATCTTCCATCGTTACTAAGCCTTCTCTTTTCAATTTATATGTTTAACGAATATATCATATACTTACTTACGTATCGCGGACAGTACACGAATCCGAATAAACTATCAAGTTTTCATCCTATATTCTAATAACTATTATTTCATAATGTTACCGCGTCTATACGTATGTTCTTTATTTTCAAACTTGTGCTTTGGGTTAAGATTGAAAGAAAATACCAGTCTACTTTTTACATTTCTATCTCAAAAGCTTAAAAAACTTTACGTTCGAAATGCATGATTCATCATATTTTAAATAATTTTAAAATTTTTTGTTCACACGTCGAAGACGGTTTGTTATCGTTAGTTTGTCAAGGTCAGGGAAATTTATCATTTATTGTGCGGGACGTATGTTTAGTTGTATACGTTTATCCGATACGGACCAATGTCGTGTTTTCTTCATTCATTTTTTTTATTGTGATATGTACATACATACGTGGATATTTATCATTTATTGATTTTTCACATATATGGTTGAAATAATAAAGAAGATGTAATCCGATGTACTTTAAAAACAAAAAATGATAGACAATAATATCTATGTATACATGTGGGCCGTATCAAACCGTGCACCTATCTACTATCGTATATATATTTATATATATACATAAAATTCCCTCCATGCATAAAAATATATGCATATATGATATTGCGTGTATGCAAGCCTACTGATTTTTCGATGTGTGCGGTCTGATGTTATTAATAAACATATAACCTTAAAAAAACAGAATAATAAATACGCACGTTTCTGAACTTTTGAACATTTAAATTGAAATACGTGCCTATATATCACCGATAGAGATGAAAAAAAGGAGAAAATTGATAGTTGAAATTTCTTGAAAAATGAGTTTATCTATTTTCGGTTCGCCTTGCGCCAAGTGCGAGCAGACAAGGTTGACGCGGACTCTTGCGAGGATGATTCGTCCACTTCGCCTCTTGTGCCCATCAAAATTGAAGAAATCTATGGAAATATGCCCAAGCCAAGAGCCGCAAATAATTTCGCCGTGCTCGAGGTTCCTCAAAGGAATTCTCCAAATTCTCTACTACAGTGGAAAAATTCTCTTCTCGAGTATCGTTCTCCTCATGATAATGACAAGTGCGTATTGGCTCATTGCCAGTTACGATGACACGAGAACGAACGAAGACGGGGCCCAACTTTCTCCTGATCAGCAATCCTCTACTAGCTACTCTGCCCATCATCATTCCAACCTACCACAACCCCATTAAACAAATAAATAATGCGTCGCTTCATTTGCTCCTGAGATTATTTTGACGAATTGACATCGTAAAATTACTTGAAAAGTTTTTTATTATCTGTCAAAATAGATATGTGTACCCATATAGAGTTAATTCATTGTATATGATGGGTATTTAAATAATATATTAATTTCGATAATAATAAAGTCGTAAATATTTATGTAAATTTGTCCCGCGGGAAATACGATCGTGAAGAAGGTCTGCGAGATCAACAAGATGAGAGGAATACTCGATTCTATTCCATCCAATAATTTTAACCTCGATCGGCTTGCCATTCTCGTATCTAAAAAACAAACGGCCTGGGGATATCAAATTTCCATGACACAGCGTTCGGTTGTGATTTCCTCTTTCCACCTCGACGCTCATCCCTTCATCCTCATTGTCACACATTTCTTTCAATATTCTTCTCAATCTGTAATATAAAAATAAATATCATCGATTGTTATCGCACGTTCAATTGACGTTGTTCTCCAGTTCGTTAATTCGATTAATGATATGATTATAAAATATACCTGTTGAGCAGATTGGCTTGCAGCTTTTGATCATTCGACGATCGTTGAATTTTCATCAATTTCGCATTAAATTCTCGGAGCGAATGATGATTGCTGGTCGCAAGGCTTGCACCAAAATCGTGAAATCGTTTGATTGCTCTTATAGCAAGTTCCAGTTGATCTTCGTCCAGAGTTGTTTTCTCTTCGTCATCATCGACGACGGGAAGGCGGAAGCAGGACGAGGAATCAGCCTCGAGATCCTCGAGAACGATAACCGGCATCCCGTACCGGCCCATATCGGCGACGTAACATTTCGGAAAAATCGACACTCCGCTTTCATTGTACTTTTGTATCATTTTATTGTAAAACATCTCCTCGTTTAGAAATTTATTGTACTCGGAATTATCAGTCCCGCTGGTAAAATCGATAGCGAGTTTTATCAAGAGATAAAACACTTTCGGCTCACCAGAAAAATTAACGGTCAACCGCGCCTTGTAAACCGATGATTTACCACTGACCGCCGTTTTTTCTTTTCCTGATACGGCCGAGCATTTTACCACCTCAGCTGAGATAAACTCGATGAATTCCCGAGATCCACTCTCGCAGAAGCAACGATTTTCAACAGCTTTTGTCAATAATTCCGTTTTTATCCATTCAGCCACCTTTATTCTCTCTGTCATTTTTTTACTTAATATTCGCTGATGCTTCTTCTAGAATTTTTCTTTATACATATCAATATTGCATATCACTATAGATCATTATATATGTTATTCGATACAATAAATAATATTTATTCACTCTGTAGAAAAACTGATGAATAAAATTTTGATAACTTTTGTCAAGTGTTGCGCGATGAGCTGGAGACCAATTCGTCTCTTGAGAGCGAGCAAAATACGCAACGCGGAGACGTATCCCAATCTCGATTACCCATTCCTTCATTTATCCCCTCCGTCAAGTTTATAAGCTTCAATGCGAGATTAGTCATCGTGCACTCCGCATGACCGATAGACCACGTATCTGATAATTCTTCACATTAATCGTAATACATATAATACACATTTACTGCTTCTTTCATAATTTATTTACCAAGCCAATTTGGAATTGAACACTTTTTGCGTGCACACGTTAGACGGCGTTTAGTAAAACGTTAGACACGTCCGAATACTTTTGAATTACAGCACTCATCACGGAAGAAAAAACAAAATAAATAAATATTAGTAACGGTATATAGGGGGACCATTTTTAAATCTTGAGAAATAAACAAATACGATTTTGATGCAAGCTAAAGTGAGCCCCTTTTTCGTTAAACTTGAAGTTTGCCGGTAATATCATTCATGGGGGATACATGATGAAATAACTATCATGAGATAGATGAAAAGGTTCGGGAGGGGCGAGAACGAAAAAAACATATTTTAGCCAAAGTGTTGAAAAATTGACAGTGTAAATTGATAAATAGAAGGAAAAGAATGAAATTAAATGAAATTAGCTCCGATGAGATTTAACACAATGTATCACAACGTTCTCGCGCAGACGAGTCAGACAAACTTTCATCAACAGCAACCACAATCGACCAATAATGGACCGCAATCGACTCAGTGGCAACAGTACTGCCGCTATCCTCCTTACGATCAACGAGGCACTTATCGCATCTCATTACAAACATTATGATTAATAAAATAATTCAGTATTTATTTGAATGAAATGTTGATGGAAAATTAGTGACGGGTCCCCCCTTGCAACATCATACGATGGAATACGGTTGCCCTCCGCATCAAGATTGGTACGCTCCTCCTCAACCACTAATCCCGAGAGGAGGAGGAGTAGGAGTAGGAGGAGGAGGAGGAGGAGGAGGCGGACGAGGAACTCACGCAAATGAGGAACATCAGTTGAGTTACGTTCCGATGATGTACACAGCCTCCTCAGCGAACGCTCGCCCGCTAGTCATGGGAGCACCGAACTGTTCGGCTCCAATATTCATTCTCCCGTCAAACAATTGTCCGAATCCAAGTCAACTCGCCGGTGGATTTCTGCTTCCGAATAATGTATCTCCGAACTTGGTCGGTTCGTTCGATCGGAATATCGACGAGCGTCACCACTATCACCATCACCATCATCACCAACCGATGCTCCATGGAGTCGAACGCTGCTCAAATTATTCTACTCATCATGATCGAAGTTCCATTGGAGAAACTCAAAGTGGCCGATGCGTTTGTTGTTCCCGAAGTAGTCGGAAATTTGGATTCGAGAGAACGGACGAGGATGAACCGTTCCCAGGAACCGGCCTGATGGTAAATTTCGTTATCCACAAAATCTTCTATTATTTACTCTTTTTTTATTGCTCCATCTTTTCTTCATTCCTCATCTGTTTTCGTTATTTTCCGTACTTACGTGTATATTTGTTGCGCTAAATAGAGTTTTGTATGATTCATGCGAAGCAGGCAGAGCATCAATGTCCTAGCTCCGATGAGAGGATTTGCACCTCGATAAATAGTCCCTCGTCGATAAATCTTCAGGCGCTCGCCTCCCAGTTACTCGGTGTCGCGGGAATAATATCCTGCGCGGCGACTCGACTCGTCCTTCGGAAAGTTCCAGGCTCGAACATAACGACGAGCGTCGAAGAAACGATCGAGAGAGCGAAGAGAGCTCTCCAATCGACTCTAACGAAGGATCAACTGTTGGCCGAGACGCGAGCCGCTCAACAGGTCAATGCCCTCATAAATCTCCATATGACGGCGAATCCACCGAGAAACGTTATTCCAATTCTGACGACGATTCAGCTTAAAGTGAACGTTCTCAAATCGATCGCGGAGAGTTCCCTCAATCGGCGCCTCTCGGACAATCAGGGATACGCGAGAGCTCGGTACACCGGGAGCGAGGGCCCGGAAGGGGGAGAGCTAGCGCTCCTCGATAGCTACGCCCTCGGGACTAAGTCCCAAGAGGAATTGCGACTGTTGCTGAATACTCTCCGTCAGAGGGAGTCAGACGAACGTATAAACCTGAACTTTGCTCTGTACAAGTCGCAGCGCGCGATTGCTCGGAGCAGACTCGAAAACCTTCGAAAGAAGATCATGGAGGTTGAGGAAGAGATCGATCGGAGGGTATGCACATCGGAGAGGATCGAACCGGACGTCCCCTCTTCCTCCTTGCGTTACGGATACGCGCCGACGACAACGACGACGACGAGAGATCTTCAGAAGAATGGCCCGTGTACGAGCTCTCTCAAAAATCAAAATTACTACGAGTCTCCTGATCCATTTCGACCAGTCAACACTCATCGTTCCCCGAGGCGTCTAAATATCAAGGGCCATCCTCATTTCGGCACTCCCGAAAGCACCTGCCGTAACGATTATTCATCAGGCAAGCTCAACAAAAAGTGGTTGACCTCCTCGAGGAGGAACGTGGGGAGCGACGAGGACGAGTCGACCGAGGAAATACTCGATAAATCGAGCAGTCCCGGTGAAGGATGTTGCGACTGCGAAAACTCGGGCTCCGAGGAGCAGGCCAGCGATAGCGGAGAGGAGGCTAAAAAAAAACTCGCCGGAAAAAAGGAAGCGTCCGCCCAAGAGAACGGATCAAAAGAAATCGTTCTTCATCCAACAAGTAACGAGGGAAATGAACTAATGATCGCAATACCCCCCAATCACGAGATAATTATAAGGATTGTCGAAGAGAATAACATAAAGGAGAGAATAATATCGGGGACTCGAGGAGGCTTCGACACAGAAGGGAGCAGAGGAAAAAGAGGGAAGAGGGCAAGTAATGAAAATATGGGGCTCCCGCATGCTACTCGTCAGATTGTCCCTCAATACTCCGAGATTTCCAGAGATGAAGATGCAATGAATTACGATTACGAGAACGCTTCAACGATTATAGTCTCGGACAGTCCAACTCCGGAAAAAGAAAACTATTCCCCACCCAGCCCGCATCAACCTCATTATCAAATAAACAAATCGAATAATACAATAAGTATCGATAAAAATTTAAATAATGAACCGATTAACTTGGATAAATGTTATTGCATCAGGGATAGCTCAAAGAAAAGTAGTAAAAGTGATGTAACAGAATGCGAAGGGACTCCTTGGACGGATAGCGATAAATTTATTCCGGGAGGCAGAGAGGAAACCATTCGCATGCTCACTAAGGTGAAATACGATGAGCCGAGTGTCTTCCTGTCGAATTTCCTAGAGGAACGGGCTGATACTCCCTCAGAAAGAGTTTCAGATTCGGACAATGGCGACGGAGAACATGATGCTATAATGAACATGAGCCCGCTTAACGGTCCAACCGATAGAACGAACGAACCCGTTCCTCCTGATGGACCAGATAATTGTGATAAATCTCTCGTCCGTTCGAACGATTTTAAATCAAGTCCAACAACGTCAAAAAGAAAAGAAGAAGAAGTAGAACAAAACGTAAGTGAGAAAGTGGAAAAGAGAGAAGCAATAGCGAAATCGAGATTCATCAGATTTTTCGATGAGGTCCACGATGGATCGACCCGCTGTACGCTGTATAATGAAGAATCGGAACAGCATGGCGTTACGCCTCGAAGCAATATCGAACAATCGATAGTGAAGAAGATGATGCAAAAGGTGCTGGATAAAAAGTACGAACCGATCGAAGCAAAAGGCTCGCTTATGAAAAATGAAAGTAACATCCTGACGAAGAACGCTCGGAAAGCAGTTAAAAACAGAAAAGAAGATTCTCGGGGTGTGATTAAAAAATCAGGGCCATTCCTGGTCGCACCTGCTTCGAAGCAGGAGAATAAAAATAGTATATCTCCGCTGCGTAAGCCAAATGATGGTCTTCACAATACCATCGTCAAGATTCGGAGCAGCCGGAAATTTTGGATTGAACCGTCAAAGCCAAAACCCCATTCAAAAGTGAGAATTTCATACGACAACGATCAGTATTCTGCTCCGACGATCAATAGACTCGATAAATCGCCTTGTTTCAACTCTCCGGTCACTCTCGCATCAGAGGAGTATGTCCTCAACATTTACCATTATTCCGATATCATATCGAGATTGATACATTTATAAATTCAACTTACTTAAAATCGCATGAAATTGAAGATCTTGTGCCAATAGCAGTTAACAACAATGTAAATAGCCTTTTCACAAAAAACACCCCACGAGAATTAAACAACAAAAATAAAGGTTAATAAGTTAGACGAAATGATAAATTTCATTAAAAACTGACGTTTTATATTATCATTTTTTATGATAACGCGCATCAATAATTTTTATTTGCATTTTACCTGATATCCGGCGTGCGAAGATTTTTTTAGGGCATCGCTCAACTCGAGATTTCGGCTTCTTGCTTTGTATATACATACATACATGCATACGCGGCAAATAGCTCAGATTACTCGATATCTCGTCACGTATAAAATTGTTATTTTTCCCTTATTAGTGTTTTTTCGCCGTCCTCGCTAGCCAGCGTCTTCCCAGCCCCGGGGTTTTGGGCATATATTTACACAAGGTATATACAATTTAAAATTTACACGGCTATATTGTTATAATATAGTCAAATACTCCGAGAAACATTTATAAATGCAATCAGCTTGTCATTTTTAAATAATTTAGTTCGATTCTTAAATTAAAGTCTAATTTATATCTTTGATTAAAATAAGAGGATGAAAAGAACTTAAGGTGCGTATGTCTAAATCTTAATTAGATCAACTTTATATATCAGATCTATGTGAGAATTATTTCCCTTCCTTTCTTGTTAAATCTTCTTTTGCTGGAAGCACGGCTCTAAGTGATAGCGCAGATCCCTTGGCCATCTCAATAATTCGATTCACTCAAATTATTTTCATTTTTTTCTCTCAGTAACAATTATATTAGTGTAGTCCTCGGAGATCGCCGCAACGGCTACACGGCTTTTCCTTATTCATCTTTGTTAAATTAATCTCATTTTTCTATAACTCATCGTCACTGAAAGATCATTGCAAAATCTACCATGTTATCATCAACTACACTCTAATCGTCCCGTGCTTAAATTTTAAGTTTTTATTTGTGCCACTTCAAGTACTTAGAGAGGACTTTTCCAGCGTCGTTATAAAACATCAAAAAAGAGAAGCAAAGAACATTCTATTTCTTCTACTTGTCTCTGAACTTTGGTTTTTTTCGAAATTTTTCATCTTATTTCGACAGTATCCTCTTTTCTTATTCTTATGATTATTTCTCTCGCCTTTCTATCAAATTATTTCTTTCTGTCTTTTATCCATAAGTCGGGAAGATAATTTTCTTCTTTGATTTACGAGTCCACTCAAATTTAGTACATTTATCTTTTTCCGTTTCTTCAAATAATGTGATTCGGTTGAACAAAGGCACAATCGACTTAGGTAACATTTGTGAAATATATTGTCATGTAAAAATTATAACCCTTTTATCTCACCAGTGTAAATAAACATTTTGTTTTATCTCTCTCTCTCTTCTCTCTCTCTCTCTCTCTCCTCATCCCCTTTTTTAACAAATATCTCTTTGCAAAATAAATATGAAACACGACGTCTTTCTCCAATGTACACAAACTTGTGTTTCTTCGAATCATCAAGAGTCCCTTGTTGATCAATGCCAAATTCCCCTCTTATTTTATCGCTGCATTACTTTTTATATAGGTGTATCCTCTTTTAATTCGCACATAATTTGGTGTACTCAATTTTGAGCTGTCCCAACTTCACTTTTATATCGTGAAACGTTGGTCTTTTTTCCGGCTGCAAATCCCACGCCTGTGAAACACCAGTGATTGCAAATAAAAAAATAAACATTTACAATCGGGACTTGAAGATTTAGCTTTGAATATTGATTTCAAACTTTCATCTTCGTCGGTGTCAAAAACAAATAAATGTATTATTTTATCGTTGTATTAAGTTTCAAAAGTTGAAAAAATGTCGAGGAAAAAAAGATCATGGAAAAGAAAAGGATTTGTATAAGACAGACCATACATTGTTAGGCAATCTTGAGAAGCTTCAATAGATGCCTAGTAAGTGTACGGATACGCTATATTTTAATTGGTGGCTAAACTGAATGGAGGCATATATACCTGTTTCATTATGTCATATACTTCGGACGGACATCCATCGGGTGGTTCCATTTTATACCCCTTTTCGACACATTTAACGACATCGGCCAATGGCTATAAACAAAAATGTAACAAAGAGGTTCGAGGCGGGTTATTTTTTCATCGTTTCTATTTAAGAATGATTATCAACTTACTATTCGAGGGTACGGGACACGACCGAAGGAATAAATCTCCCACAGTAATATACCAAAACTCCACATGTCGGATTTGTTTGAAAATTTCTATTTAACGGAAAATAGAAAAATATAGTAAACGAGAATAAAAATGAATAAGAATGATCGAATAATAAAAAGTTACATTTAATTTGAGGGCTTCCGGTGCAGTCCATTTGATCGGTAATTTTCCAGCGTCGAGAAGAGAGAAATTTTCGTCTCTAGCCAACCCAAAATCTGATACTTTTGCGGAATTGTCTTCGGCGACGAGAACATTTCTGGCAGCAAGATCCCGATGAACGACGTGTCTCGATTCAAGGTAGGCCATTCCAGCACACGTGTCACTATTTTTGTTGAAAGAAAAAAGAAAATCGTTGAATAGGAAAATACGAGTTCTTGAATGCAAATTAAGAAAAAGGAGTTGGAAATAAATGATCGAATGTATAAAAAAGATAATGCAGAAAAAAGACTGACAATGCAAAATGAATTTGATCCTTCCTGGTAACGTGCAATCTGCCTCGAGATCTGAGGTAATCGACGAGGGATCCTTTGCTCATGTACTCGGTAACGAGATACATATGTTGATTGTTGAAAACGAGTCCGAGCAATTTGACGAGGTTGTCGTGAATGAGAGAAGTCATGAGGCTCGCTTCGGCGAGAAATCTTTGGGCAGCCTCACTGTTATCCTTGAGCATTTTGACAGCGACTCGCTCGCCTCGATAAACGCCGAGCAAAACATCGCCAAACTCACCCTTTCCGATGCACTCCCGAAGCTCCAATTCATGGGTCTGAATGACCCAGCCTGCTTCAACAAATGCCTTCGGATCAACGCAAAAATCTTGCTTTCCCTGCTTCGGTAATGATTTTGTCAGCTGGGTACACAACCCATCGGCATCCTGCTCATAATGCTCGACGAGCAGTGCCAAGTTCTCGAAAAATTCTTCGTCGTCTATCGTCAGCTGATTGTTTTTATATTTTACTCTGTAATGCTGTACGCGACCCTGGTAACAAACGCACAGCGTATAATCACCGGGAAAATTGGTTGATTCTCTGACTAGAAAGAGACCGTCCTCTCTCGGTCGTAAAAGACGTTCTGCCGTTTCTCGAGAGATTTTTCCATGAAACCAACTGTAAAGAAACAACCAGAACATAAAATTTAAAAAAAACCGTCAACGTCGCATATTCGTGATGATAAAAAGGTTAAAATGTCGTGTTTAAATTAAAAACGTACGGCATGGCGTTCAATTTGACCTCGTGTCGCAGATGTGATGACGGAACCGTTGTACCTGCTGTTGTCGTTGTTGTCGCTGTTGTCGTCATATCAATATCCGTATCCGTTGTGAATATCGACATCATCGTGGCGGTCGTCGTGATCGGCGTGGTCGCCGTGATCGTCGTCGTTAGAGTGCACGCGTTACCAAGATTCGAGGCTACTCCCGGGCTCGTCGGATTAGCAACAACCGGCGGATGTGGCAGCATCTTCGTTGTAGTTCCCATTACGTTGTTCGAGGACACACTCTTATTCTGCGCCGCGTTCTGAATCAGGCAATGCGACGTTACGTTCGACGGAATCGTCGTATGATGATTTTGATTACTGTCCAGTTTTCCCTGACGCGCTGCTACCGAAACGTTCGGGTATCCCCCACCCGCATTCTGGTAAGTTGGCATCACGGAGCGACGATCCTCGACCAACTTACCTATTCATACCAGATTTTATACTATACGATATTCTGCCTTTTCTTACTTCTTTTTTTTAAACTTATGTTCTCCATTTATCTTGATTGACACACAATTCATTTTTTCACCCTTACAGAACCCCATGTCTTTTGCCCACCTGCCGGCATTCTCTTTTATAAATCGTCATGCAATCAATAACTCTCAAACTCATTAATATTTTTCGTTGTTCTTTACCTACTCAATTATAATTGTGACCACATTGACACTTATTATTATTGTTTCCAGTATCAGAAAAAAATCTTGTATCTATGCGTTCTTTCCTATGCTCAAAGAGTACCTAACTATTGCATTCCTTTCTTTTCAACAAGGTAATCCAGTTTTTTTCACTTTCATCATTACAATTTATTCCCATTTTTCATTATATTCTTTCTTTTTTTAAAACCAATGATAGATTTTATTTACCTAGGTCCTTGCTCCAAGGTCCATCCCTTGATTTGTCTTCTGTTTCTTTTTCCTAAAACATGGAAAGTAATTGAAAAGATAAATATTTTTCATAGTGGGAAAGAGTGAAAAATTTTCATTGACTTTCTCATAGAAAAAAACAACAATTTTTTCAATATGCAAGCGCTATGGCCAACCTACATTTCCCTATTAAAATTTGTCCAACAATCATCTTTCATATCGTAAGTACCTGTCATATAAGTTTAAGGATAATTAATTTTATGAAGATCAATAGAATATGTCAAAGTATCCTAGCGTTTTCATGCACATGCCATTTCCAATAATAATGTACGAATGATTTCTCAATTGATTAACTCGATTATTGAATTCAAAAATACCCAATTGGATTAACAATTTGTATAGCGATGAACTATTATATCCATCCAACTGTATCTACTTTATGACTTTTAGTAAATAATTTTTATCTAATGAATCGTGGTTAAACATTTGAAATGCTTTTCTGAAAACTTTATGTCTTTATGATATTATTATAGGCTACATAGGCTTGGATAGTAATAAAATAATTTAACCAATTTTTTTTTACTTTTAAGCAGTTTTAAGCATTAATTTCTCATATTATTTTGTCATTGACACATTCTAAAAATTTCAATGAAAAATGAAGAAACTTAAGCATGCTGATATAAGATGTGGGTGAAAGCAGGTAGGTAAGTTGAAAGAAGCACATATGAAAATTGTGAAAAGGGAACTCTTGAATATCCTGTTCCCTAAACGTTTTACTAATTTGGAGCATACATTTTTTTTTCATATCAATGACTATTCACCTCTACATTTTGTCACAGGTATGCTTCGGTACACATTAAATGGTGATTGGCATTATTCAGGTGTATATAAACTTCCAAATGATTTGATTGACTTTCAACCCATCGGGATGACTTATAAGATTCATAGAGAATAAAATATGTCACTGGAGTTTCTTTAAAAAATGATCCCTATAATGTCTCTTCTATGACCTATTTTATATTAGACACGGCAGCAAGAATGAAAATTATAATGTCTATGAGACCCACAGCCACCAGTGCCACCGACGTAGTACACCTGACTTTACATTTGACGAAAGTCGATAGAAACGAGAGGTAAGTATAATAGAACGATTCAAACTCGCAAGTCTTCCGCGGAGAACGTATGTGCCCGTAAAAATGATCCGTTCAATAATGTTAGTCTCGAAAAGAGATGAATTAATTACAGGTTGATTCGACGGAAGCGAGGAGACCGATAATCAGAACTAAACTACTTAGTGGAACTTACACTTCTATCAGCTTATTACTTATATCGCGAACGACGCTGTCTGCCAAACTTGAGAATCCTCGCCCTTGCTTCCTTTTACAAATAACTTCTCCGCAGCTTCTTACACTTCACTCTCTCACTCTCAATCTTTTTTCTCTGCTTAGGGAAAACCTTAGAAAAACGAACAATATTACGTTCTCGATTCCAAAAGAACGACAAAACACGCACACACGCCCCAACTGAGATATTTCATGCACTTGTCTGAAATACTACTGGTAAATCGGCCATTTTGCGAGACAATCGTGCACCACGAAATTCTGTGTCGTGTACCGGCCTCTATATCGGCCATGCAAAGCAGCACCCTTTCTTACCACCTCTAGAAAAAGATGGTAGCAATCGTAGCAATTAAATCCGTTGATATTACAGAAATCAAAATTTTACACTGGCACGCCAATCAATGGACTCATGTATAATTGGAGTATGTACAATAATAATTTATTTATAAAAAAATCAGAATCAACTCTGTTTGATAGCCGACAAATTCTTGTGTGATACTTTCCAAAAAGGAACAAAATGACCGATAAACTACGGAGATATGAGAAAATTGATTTCTTGGGAGAAGGACAGGTTAGCATCAATCCCAAAATCGCAAGCAGCATTCAGGTCTAACAATGTAATATCCTTTTTTTTTTGGTAAATTGCAGTTCGCAACTGTGTATAAGGCCAAAGACACGGAAACTGACCAAATTGTTGCAGTCAAGAAGGTTCCCTTATTAAATATTATCTCTTATACGTGTGCTGAAGAAACTAATGAAAACTCTTTCTTTCTTCAGATTAAAGTAGGCAGTCGAGCTGAAGCTAAGGATGGAATAAACAGAACAGCTTTACGAGAAATTAAATTGTTGCAAGAACTAAAACATGAAAATATAATAGATTTAATGGGTATGTAATAATTTTGTAGCAGCAGTTTCTAATAGCCATTCTATGTTGATGAAACATGTCACTCGACTAAGCACAATTCCAGATGTCTTTGGTCACAAATCCAATGTCTCGCTGGTTTTTGATTTTATGGACACCGACCTAGAAGTTATAATCAAAGACATAAATATTGTCCTGACAACGGCAAACATAAAATCATACATGATACAGACATTAAAAGGTCTTGATTACCTCCACTTTAATTGGATACTCCACCGAGACCTAAAGCCTAATAATTTGCTAGTCAACAATCAAGGAGTTCTCAAAATCGGAGATTTTGGGCTTGCTAAGTTTTTCGGCTCTCCTGGAAGAATCAATACTCATCAAGTGGTTACAAGATGGTACAGACCACCGGAATTATTGTATGGAGCAAGACTCTATGGAACTGCCATAGATATGTGGGCAGTAGGATGCATTCTTGCTGAACTACTCTTGCGTGTACCATTCTTGCCTGGGGAGTCAGATTTAGATCAGCTTACTAGAATATTTCAGGTAAAAGTTGAACCATATAATTTTTTATTTTACAAAATCAATAAAATAATTTATCAGAAATGTCATTTCAATCGAAGTTGCAATATTGATAGTGGTTAAATATGATTTCATTTTTTTTTTTTGACTTTTTACTTTCAGACTCTCGGAACCCCAACGGAAGAAAGTTGGCCTGGAATGACAGAATTACCAGATTTTATTCAATTCAAACCATTCCCTGGTACTCCATTGAAACACATATTTACAGCCGCTGGTGATGATCTTTTAGATTTAATTGCCAGCTTCCTGAACGTCAATCCAACAGAGAGGTGTACCTGCGATCAAGCCTTGCAAATGCCTTATTTCAGCAACAAGCCTGCACCAACACCGGGATCGAAGTTACCGCTTCCAAATTCTGTGAGAAAAGAACCAGAAGAGCGACCGAGCTTAAAGAGAAAGTTGCTGGAATCCATAGACGGCGGATCTCTGGCAAAGCGATTGCAATTTTAAGCTTCAACAATTGCAGTATAGAAAAATTTATATTAAAAGAAACTGGAAAGGTTATTCTCACTCGTGACTTCTCATTTAAACGAAAAAATGATGGGTTTGTATTGAGGGTCTAATTTAATACGAGCCGTTATCCTGGTCCTTTGAATCTGATGATATAGAAATACCAATTTTGTAATCTGAGCCATCAAGTATTTAAAAAAAAAAATTGATCCTAAAGGGTAGATCACCCGGTGCACAACACTCTAAGGATTACAATCAATATGTACAGTATTGTATAATAACATGTACTTATGTAAGAATTTCCAGTAATACTTTATTATTCTCATCCTTCTGTGCATTTGCATAAGGAACATATATTTTTTTACGTAACAATGTTGATTTTCGTTCCACAGTTTTGTCGTATGATCGCTAAGAATATTCGATAGTGACAAATTCGTATAGATTAATGCAGGAAATTTGAAAATTTCGAACGTAACTGGTGGCTTATGTGAGTGTACACGTAACTTAAATTATTGTTCGATTCCAAAATTGGGTCGTGAATTAGAGCACTCAAACCAAGATAATTTTTTCGAATACTTCGGCAATAATCATTTTGCGTTTACAAACAAGTCTGAATGAAATACTTTCAAGCAGCGAAAACATTGCCGATTGACTGCAATTATTTCATTGCAGAAAAAATGACCTGTCCATCGAATCATTTAACGACTAAATTGATGATCGCGAACAATCTTTCTTTCACCTCGTATCTTTTGAGCTTATCCGTCAGATAAGTTAGCCCAATTAGGAAAAAGCCAACATATTTCAGGGTACACACGTGTATGTGTACTTTTTTGACGCAAAAAAATGCAATCGCTGATATTCCTGTATATTTCGTATCGTGATTTGTCATAGAACAAAATCTATCAATTAAACATTCCGCAATCAACGAGGCACAACAGAAAAAATGCATCTTCTAAATTTTCGCACCCATACATTTTTGAAGATACGCAACGCAAATCAACGAACAAGGAGAAAAAAAAGAAACATTATTTTTATAATTCCGACAAAATATCTTACTAAGCGCAGCCGCGGCCTCCGTGTCGAACGAACCGATTTTAATTTATATTTACAATTACAAGTAAATAAATCACATGTCGGAATTGCAATAGTTTTTACACGCAATTAAACATCAAATCAAAATAAATGTGTATAAACGTACAGTTTACTGTAAAAATATATATACGCTGTGCATGTTTTTTACTCTTGTTTTTATTAATAACGATCTAGGTACTTCGATTTTTGCATCAACCGATAAAAACACTGCTACCGAATCATAATTTTTAAGTTGAAACGCAGTGGTATCAAAATATGAAATAAAAAAGATATTCTCTGGAAAAATCAAAGATAGTTCTTCGAAATGATTTTTTGATCTTTCTTTTAAACTTTTTTGACAATTCACCGGTATGCCTTGATATTCAGTTAATACAATGCTTTATTTTCTTCGTGATTCTCTCCCTTGCATCACAATGTATCGGGATTAATCGAACAATAAACATGTGCCATGTTTTATTATTATGTATTATTATTATTATTTTTCGTTTATGTGCAGTCTCGCATTTGAGGGGCCTTGGACATGAAAAAAAATCTATTACTTCTTTTTGATCCGTGCTAAATATGTTATACACGAATCATCTTTCAGACTTGAAACTGTGAGTACTACATAAATCAAAGATACTGAAGAATCCAGTTGTGTGAGCTGTACCAAAATTACAAAATGAATTGATCGCTGATGAAATAAAAAAAGAAAAACAAGATCTGCCAGCAATATTAAATCTAGATAATAATTGGAGATTTCAGTTTCTCGTATTCTCGTTTGTTTTCAGGCACATTTGAAAAGAAGTATGAAAAAAGAACGATGAATTCCTGTAATTTTAGCTGAATGGTACAATTTGATTGTGAAACACATTTTCCCCAATGCAGGCTACCATCTCCCTACGCTTCTTCGTAATATTCAAAGTAGAAATACAATATCTTATTGTTACTACTGCATGTTTTTTTATCTTTTTTTACTTCAATATATTATGTATTCAGTAGTCAGTCCAAGGCAAACATTATCCGCGATAATATAATATAGCTACGATTTTCATTTTTTTCCATATTTTCACGTTATTTTTTTGTTATCCTTTATTATCATTCTCTCTCTTTTTTTAGATCGTTCTACCTATATATTACTTTCTTTTAAAAAATGTATACTTAACATTTAATATAATATATATATCTCTTTAAAATATTTACAATCAATACTATTATACAGTATCATCAATTTTTTTGTTCTTGTTGTGTTAATGTTTCATAAAGGCAATTATCAATGTATCTATTACCGTTGAACGTGTATTAATTGTAATAGTTGTTAATTTCATTTTATAGCGTGTAAACACTTTTTACAATATATATCATTCTCGTGGTACACATCGGCATACTCTCTATAATGCACGGATAGGAGATTTTCAATCAGGATTGTTATACAAATGTGTGTTTTTCGTTTTTACTGTCTTGCGTGACCGTCGTAATGATTATACGTCCGGGTAAGTTGAACTTTCCTCTATAATCTTACTGAATTACATGACTGAATACCGTTTTAAACTCTTTCGAGAATCTTCATTCGAGCCAACATTACTTCAGAAGATTTTACATAAATATAAAATCTGACTATACAGTTTTTCGGACATATAAACATTAAGGACTGACAATTTTCGCAATATTTTTTTTCTCCAAAGATCCTCCAATTCTTCATTTTTTCAGGGAGATTATTGAGAGATCGTCGCCGTAATACTCGATTATATCCATTTCCTCTTTATCATTTCCAAACATTGGATTATAATTTAATTTTTATAGCCCACTTTTCACGAACTATTAGTAAATGCCATCACGATTTATTTTATAAATAATCTCAACTCGTATTCCAATAACAATGTACGAGAACGCGCTTATGTACCGATGGCCTCCGTGGGCTGGTATTGAAAACATGTTGGTTTCCGTTGCTTGAGAGAATTAAGCGTCGTTACTATAAAAATGCTTATAATTTAAATTAGGCTAATCAAATATGTCTAGTCTCCAATTTTATGGCTGCATATTTTTTTTCTCCACGGTTTCAAAAGTAACAAAAAATTATTTTCAAAAAAATTTTTTTTCGAGATGCATTAAAAAAAATAAATAAAAAAAAGGAAACAAACTCTCTTTAGCATAACATAATGAGGCACTGTCCATAAAATTCTAGACCACATAACACTCAACGTGCCCTCGTTTTATAGAATCTTTTTTAGACGCTTAAATTCACTTGGCATTGGTCCATCGATATACATAGTTCGTCGACCGAAAAACAAACAACAGAAAAATAGAAATATGAGAACCATAGAGGCGAGGAGGTACGACCCTGAAACAAAAGCAGCGAAGCCGAGAGGCTTTTTTAAACTATCATTCCATCGTAGCAAGCAGCCGTTGCGCGAACAATTATGCCTCAACTCCACGAGAATTTTTCACGATATTACGACGCACATCTTGCCCACTTTCACATGTGTTAATTGTTCATTTGTTTACTCTCCCGTTCTTCTTTTTCTTCTATTTTCCGCGACACGAAGCACGGGTAAAAACTCACAGATTTATTGTGTCAAGACTATGAGAGTTACGTGACGCACTGTTACTCTCTTTCGGCGAGGTCGTTGCGACATTGACTTGCTTCGAAACATTATTCGTAAATGGCATTGCAAATTTGAAATCGGCACCATTGGGCAACTTTCGCATAATTTTTCCGGACGTGATGAGTCTTCCGAAACCCTCTTGATGAGCGAAAGCGTAGCCCGAGCGCAGCGAGCGTCTTGTACGTCTGGTCGAGGGTGTACGCAATATATCCTGACTTTGTCGTGATCGTAACTGCGCGAGCCTCTGCTTGAGTCTGACTCTCTCAGAAAGCGTTGGCCGCACGTCGATGAAGAAGAATCGCCAAGACAGTACCGGTATTACGAGAATTATGCACGTTATAACCGTCGTAAACCAAAAGGTCGCTTCTGACATTGCCTGTAAAATAAGGGGAAACGAAAGTTTTCCATAATATAATAATAATAATAATCGTTTTTTCTTTCTTTCTTTCTTTTAGTTACGAAACATTAGATCCCTCTCACTCACCATTGTAAGACTGCCAACGTAAATTCCGCCTATGATGAAATTATAGAAGTAATCTAGAATGAAATACCATATGACTGAGCCCCACACCATAATGTGATTGACAATCGTCCAGTAGGATGTATCGAGGGCTATTTGAACGGTGACAACTATGACTAATATAGTGGCTACCACACTGCCCAGTAACATGTGATCGGAAAGTACATAGCCTTTTGGCGACACTCCATCCTTGTAAGTTCCTACCGAGATTAATATTTTCATTGTAAAAACCTGAATTTAAATGTAAATAAATATAACAATAAACGAGTAGCTCCTACCGTAAGGTACCAAAAATAGTACGCAACTGGCAAAAAATCCATGCAGTGCGCTCCAACAAAATTCCTTTTTGTTGAAGAGCAAATTCTTATGTCCCGGTGTGTACAGCTTCGGATACAATAAACTGTTTTTGTCATTGACGTCCTGATCAAATATACCGACGGACAAGACTGGCAGTGACGTGTAAAACAGATTATAGACAGAAATGTACATTGGATCGAATACAGTCTGAAATTAAATAAGATTTGCTTATTATTTTTATTCAAGCACATCAGAGATAAAATCACTAACAAGGGATGAATACTTTCATCAGATCAAATCAAAGGTACTCAATTCTTGAAATTCTCAACTTCGGAGCGTGCTCTAACGAAGAAGTCAAAGATCGTATTCGCCTTTGTATCATCACATGAATTTATGCGCAATGTACAGAATGTCGGAAAGCTCATTTTAGAAGAGATATTTCGTTGAATTTACATAGGTAATGTAAGGCAAGGCGATACGCGTAGGAATGGATTACTTGCCTTTATGAAATAACGATTGTCAGACGTACCTGTGCGCTAAATCCACAAAAGAAGGCAAACCAGATGTGACAGAGGGTGAAGGCGAAGTTCTTGTAAAAAAAGTATCTAAGAAATTTACACATTCTATAATAGGACCATCGGCCATGAACGAGGAGCAGTCTCTCTAGAAATCTAAATTGTCCTATCGAATAGTCCGAAGCTAAGACAGCTTGAAGCCCCTCTTGACCGCTAATTCCAACACCAATGTGTGCCGCTTTTATCATTGACACGTCATTCGCTCCATCACCAATAGCAAGGGTCACGGCCTCCTTGTTCTTCTTTATCAATTCGACGACCTTTGCTTTCTGGAGTGGAGTTACGCGACAACAAATTACCGATTTACCTGGAACGAAGAAAATAATCATTCAATATTGTATCATGTAATTTTTTGTTCCAGTATCAATAAAAATCAAACTTACATTGGCTTGATACTTCAAGAAATAACAGTTCCAATTGAGGATGTAGCGCGTGTACGAGTGAATGCCCATTAATCACGACGGCGAATCCAGTAGGTAATTCAGGTTCATGTTCCTCCGGTTCGTCTCTGCTGTGGTTGTAGTCTGTATCACTGCTGTATAGAAGGAAACGATTGAACAAAAAAAACATTACAATCCCAAGTTCTTGATTTGTTCAATATCGAACAATTTTGGCTCGTAATTTTTTATTATTCTCTTTCGATATTTAAAAATTGGGAAGAGCCTAATTTTTCCATTCAAATGACAATATACATGAATATATAATAATTGCAATAAGAGTATATATTTTCACATAACACGATAAAATATAACGTGACACAAGCAACCTGTCCATCATCAATAAATGATTATTCTTTGTAAACTATATGATTAGGATTAATTTTAAGCAGTCAGAAAGAGAAGGAGTGAGTATCAAGCATCGCAGTATGTCTCATCGCATACTTGGTAACTCGGGGAGGATAAAAAATGACGTAAAAAATCATAAAATTATGTGTTACAATAAAGATAATCGTGAAAAGAAAAAGAACAAAAGACCGAAGAGAGATTGCACCATTCCACCAATAAAATAAACATCCAAGAATGTCATGTATATGCAGCATACGAGGGAAAACGAACGCTAATATAGTCTACTCGGAGCCAAGAATTTATTAAATCGGAACACGAATATGGCATGGAAATCGTTCGGAACGTGTTTCTCTTACTTTTTTATTCACAGCTACGTTTGGGTGAATTAAGAAGATGATATAATAGTGGAAAATTAATATCACCTCAAAAGTGATACGTATCTCGCTCATATTTAGGGTTGCAAAATAATTACATGCGATAAATCAATATTTATAAAACCCTTCCAGCGAAGATTATAAAATTGACATGGATTGATATAAGAACGAGATTTCGAATATTCATTGCGCACACGGGAGTGACGGGCGGGACAGGTTGATAAAACGATAGAAACTTCGAGAAGCATCTTTGCAAGCATTCATGAAACGATACTTTTCATCGAGTGACAATTTTCTCTGATAAAAAAAATAAATGCGATCGTAGAGGACATGGTGCGACATTCAATGCTTCATGTTAATGAATAATAATAATCACAAAATAATAAGAACGATAACAACGATTAAAAGAATTTCTGATAGAAATGCGTTAATTCAATCAGATTTAGGAATGCCAAAAAAATAATGCTGGATATGAGAATTTGTTTGTACTCCGTCTCTTTCGTTTGCCTGACCTTTCCTTGTCCCACCTGAATGTGACGATGGAGAGAGCCGGCCTGTTCTGATGATTCGAGGCCGTCTTTATTGTTTCCAGATACCGTGTCAATTGTGTTTCGACTCCGTCGTAGGTCGTCGCATCGACGATGAATACGTCAGTAAGATCGTCAGTCAACAATTGGCACGAGTAACCGATGTTGATGGCTGTTTCTGTAGAAAAATTAAATTTTAAAAAAATTTAATAAATAACTTTCAATTCAAATGGATGGAAAAATGGGTGATGATTTCATAATAAAGGGAATTGATTAAGAATTTGTCATAAAGTTCTTAAATTCTATAAAATTCGCATAAAAATTACAAATTTATGGTAAAATTGAACATTGTAATTCGAGTAAAAGAACGGAAAAAAAATTGTGACAGAAGTTTTGACACGTGGAATCAAAAGGTGGGATTGATGAATGCGAACCTTGTTTGTCACCGGTAAGGACCCACAATTTTATACCGGCAAGGCCCAAATTTGCGATGGACTGCGGAACTCCATCCTGAAGTTTGTCCTCGATCGCAGTAGCTCCGAGCAGTGTCATGTCCTTCTCAATCTCCTCGTAGATGGCATCGAGCTTGTCGTCACGATCCTCGGTACTCACTGCCGCCTCTTGATGTCTCTGTTTCCAATTGTTGAAGAAACTTTCGTCAAGATCCCTAACCGAGAGACAGAGAGTACGGAGACCTTCGCCCGCGAATTTATTTAGGTGTTCCAGAGTTTTGCTCTTTATCTCTTCGCTGTCCTCTTTCAATCTCTCGTAAATCACGTTGTCAGCGCCTTTGCAATAGAGACGCAGGTGACCGTTTCTCCTCAATATGACAGACATTCGTTTTCTAACATTATTGAAATCAAGGATGCAGAGCAATTCGTAAACCTCCCGATTACCCGCGACGTCAATCGTAATGCTGTTCGGCGATCTTTCGCGAAAGACGAAGCCAAAATTTCTCGCTGCCGAAACGAGGGCCGCCTCATCCGGTGACTGCGCCTGATACTCAAGCTTACCGTGCTTCTCCTCGGGCATCACTGTGTGACAGAGGGCGAGCAAACGGAAAAAGCTGTGCACGTCTTCGTTGTCCTTTTTCACTGCTTCGAGCAACGCTGGATCGTAGAATTTGAAGTCCTCCTCGTAATCCTTATTGAATGAGAAGTCGAGCGGTGGCACGGTCTGAAAATCATTGAATATTCAACTGATATTTTTCTTCAAAGGGTTATGCACTGTACATGAAAGATCCATGAGGTAGTATCTACGTGGCGTTTGTTAATCCAACAGACAGAGAAATGGAGAAAAAGATATAGGCGGAACAGTCCAGGCGCTAGGATACAGAAAAATCGCTCGACGAAACGAAAATCCGTTTCTTTTTTTTTTTTTTTCATTCGTACATACAAATTTTGTTGCGGATGTGGAAAAAAAAATTAGTGCCAAAGCCACCAATGTTTACGTTCCGTTACCTGGCTCTGAAAATACACACAAAATGGACATTTTTTCGATATTTATAACGTAAATACGAAATACCAGGAGATACGTTGGATATTTTGTTTTTGTACGGAAATGTGTTCTAGAACGGATGGTCGACAGCGAAGATTACATGCAGAATAAGTCACAAGGTAAATTTCTTCTGAAAATAAGCATGCGTACTAAAGTCTCGGTCTGAAGCGTTGAATTTTCACCGATGCTGGGCTCTGGGGTCGTGCACGACATTCGATCGGCTTGCTCCAATAACCTCACATTAGCACCGCTAATCGGACTGTAAACTTGACTCACATACTCCTGTCCGTTCTTCCAGTGCATCCTCGGTACTCTTTTCTTCTCCTTCTACATGCGGCATACACATGCTGTATAATGTGCACGACGATGATTTGATTAAATATTTAAATCCCCGGTGACACTGACAATGAATAACGATTATGTGATATTTTCCGATCCAAAGAATTCTATAATTCACGAAAAAAAAAGAAAGAAAATGGTTTCATCTTTTCGGATTATTCATTTTACATCACTGTCAATGTGCCCGGTGGATTTGGATCAAACTCATGAGCTGTGTTCAAAGATGCAAGGATCCACATATTTAAAAAAAAAACCCCAGGAAAAAAATTCTCACCTCACTGAGATCGATGACTTCACCAGTGACGTCGTCGATGATGTCTCCGTAACTTTTACCGGCCACTGAGCACTTATTAAACGTCATTATATTTTGGGTAAGAGTTCCTGTTTTGTCCGAAAAAATATATTCTATCTGTCCAAGTTCTTCGTTAAGCGTAGTAGTCCTGGCCTTTGCGTGAGTATTGGTCGGTGCATAATACATCTCCTCGTCCCAATTAATTAGAAATGACTGGACGAATCTTATAACTTCGACGCTCACGTATAGACTTATCGGCACAACTGTGTTTAGGACGATCGAGTACGAGAAAAAAACGAGCAAAGCTATAACGGTCGCACCGCTAAGTGGCTCGCTCGGTACTAATGAGTCCCACGGCAAATATTCTTGAAAGTAACGTCCTACGAGACTCTCCCATATACCGCAACCGATCATGCAGAACGCGCACAACGACAGCAGGAAGAATACTATTCCTATTATAAGGAGATTAAGTAGTCTATCGATAGAAGTTCTTTTGAATTTGGTCTTCCCCGAGTTCTGCATCAGCTTGGTGTCTCTGCCAGCAAAGATCACCACACCGTAGCACCATTGCGTGTTTCTCAAAACACACCCTCTCAGTATTATTTTGTCGTTGTCCAATATGTACCTTAAACAACATGACAAAGGAAAAATCAGCGGGAAAAAATAATGAACGACATCGAGGAGATACGAATTTTCTCACAAACATACTTGTTACCCTTCCACGTAAGGATTCCGTCGAACTTGTTCAAAAGATTGTTTGGAGTTTCACAGACAATTTCGCCATCAAATTCCCCGATAAGTTCGTTGTTATCCATCATCTCCGCTGTCTCTATCAAGCACTGTCGACACTTGAGATTTGTTTCCCTATGGTAGAAAAATGAATTCCGTTATCAATTCGTTGAATCATCGAAAAACAGAACACATAAAACAACAAGTGTTTCACAAACCCATCGAGTTCTGCAGTTTCGATGTAGCAGAGGCCGTTTGGTTCGCTCGTTGACAATAAAAGAACGTCCGCTGCTACAAACTGATCGTTTTCCATTCTTATGACATCGCCCACTTGTACCTGAGACCATTTTTCCACCCTCAAGTTTGTACCCCGAAGTGTCTGCGATCTTCTGTTATTTACTTGCGAATCGCTGCTGTGTCGTTGCTAGAAAAATTGAATTTCTAACGTTATTTTTCAATGTTGTCAAAAAATTATTTCATTGTGTATAAATGGTTTTTTAATTACATGAAAAAAATGTCATTGAAATGGACATAGTACATTTCTACTTACAAAGTCGTCATAGGCATCTTTGACGGCAGTGAGTGCGAGGACCCCGATTAGAGGTATTGCTGTGGTTATTGGGGTGAGAGAGGATATGGCGGGTATCATTTGAAGCACCAGTAGGCATAGGAAGTAGAAGTTGGCTAGCCGTTGAAATTGCTCAAACAAATTCAATGGCAGGAACGTCAGAACCGAATACTTGGACGTCTTGATGTAGTTGTTCTGAAACGAAAAAGGGCCCAATTAATATTCGCTACCGGATTTATTACACTATACTTGGGTTCGCGCAAAATGAAAAATTCTACCTTTTTATTAAGTAACTTCTTTTATCAGTGAACAATCGCTTGCAGAGAAAAAAAAAACTTTTTTATCAGTTAAACTTGTTGAACTCGAACTGAATTGTAAAAAAAAACCAGTTCAATAGAAACTCGTATCGCTTTTTAGCGATTAGACAACACGAGAGGTAGAGAGAGAGAGAGAGCGAAACGGCAAATGAAAAGAGAAATGACTAAAACTGGAAGTCATTGCATAATAAATCCAGCGAGTGTGTTAGTTTAATCCTTACCGCATAATTAAATTGTGAGTTGTATTCGCGATTATTCGCGCGAATCCTCCTCTCCGTTTCTGAAAAGATAAAAAAAAGTAAGTACATGCAGCACGATTTGCAACGTTAAGAGGTTCTTTTTCCTTATACCTCAACATAAATAATTAAAACAGTAACTTAAAATTTTTTTACGCAGGTCATTTTTTGAAAAACCGTAAAATATCGAAGACATAAAACTTTTGCCTCGATTGAAAGTCATTGTAAAAATTATGTAAGTAAATATAAATAATTGAAAAAATGTGAAATTTTTCCGAAAATGATGAGATCACGCTGGTGATTGAAACAGCGTAAGTATCAAATACCTGAGGACTCTCGAGACAAAAAATCATACGTAAATACAGAAATGAATAAACGATGGCGATTTTCTTGTTCTCTGGACGACTCACTGCTAGAAAAGAAGACGGAACTGCGGCCAATGCACTCAGTAGGAGGAGGCGAATTGGGAACCCCGGAGGATGAACTTGTTGGCGTAGCACGGTATCTCGTTCCTTTCCAAACAACGAGTTTCCCGAGAACGGTGAGCAGTGATTCGCGTAGCGTCGTGTGTCTCGTCGTGCTTGGTCCACCGAGGCTGCTGGTCGAGTCACGACTCTTGGAGCACTCGCCGCCAGCCGGTTCAAGCTCGTCGCACGACGACGCAAAATTCACGACCACATGGCTTGATGACGACGCTGTTGATTGATGACGATTGTTGTGATGACGATGAAGATAAAGATGTTGTTGTTGCTGCTGTTCCAGCTTGCTCTTACTTTTTCGTCGTTTCTTCTTCTTTCTCCTCGTTCCACCAGCATTCGTGAGAATCCCTTTCTGTCCGAACTGCGCGTGTCCTGGTCCATTGTTTCCTGACCCATCACCGCTGTCCATCGGACTCGTGCCGTTCTCATCTACCCCGTCCTCGTCTCTCACCTTTTTTTTCCCCATTTAATGTCCGTTTTCAAGATTAGGAGCAATCGATCCGAACAAAAAGAAATCAGTTTTGGGATTTAGATCTTGAATGCACCTTCTCTAGGACAAAAAAAATGTTTGCAAAGTATATCTCAGCTTTTGACAGCGATGGAAACTTTTTATATTTTACTCATTCATGGTTGATGGGGTACTTTGGATAAAATTGAGATCCATCGCTTGTGACAAAAGTTGAGAATGTACATACATGAACTGGACTATATCGATTGGAAAAAAAATAAAAAGAAAATTGTCGAAGAGGCAGTTCATTGGGTGAAAAAGTTTCGATATTTGTCTTCGGTGGTGCATGGAACTCACCTCGAAGACCTCGAGTTCCAGCGTGTCCACCTCGACGTTCATCGCTATCCTACGCAACAACTAATATTATTACTCTCGTTATAGGTAGTTTAGTCTCTACCTCGTAGTCATCCTGCAGATGGGAACATTGACGACGCAGTCCCTGGAACGACACTGAGGTTCGATGAGCACGTTTCTCTCTTTTTTTAACATTTCTCTTTTCATTAATATCGTCTTCTTCTTCAACATCACGATAACCGAGTTCTTTCCTTTTACTGGACATGATACTGTCCTTGGATGATGAAAACATCAGGCACCGCCATCTACCAGATTCAATATCTTGCACTTTAACCCTGTGGCAGGGTTAAAACGTAAACGATCGCGGGAACTCGCTTCTTCGTGCGTTCTTGCTGAGACTCGTTCATTCACTTCCCTCTTGCTTATCCAACTTTTTGCACTCTTGTCCTTTAAATATCCGTTTCCACGTGATTTCTGCATTTTATTCCTCTCGTTGTTATTTTAACGGTCCACGATATCATAAGATAAATTCCTTGGAATTCTTCTCACCGCTTCGTCGTTTCCTCCTTTTTCGCGTGAAAATCAGTTAATCCACTTACGTGCATTAAAACTATTCTTAAACGTCGTATCCTCTTCTTCCTCTTCTGCAAATTACATCAACTTCATGAGACGCATTATCAACATTATTTTCAATAGAGCAAAGAGAAAACGGGAGTTCGAGAGGCAGAGAGAAAGAAAAAACACGGTCGAGGAAAAGTTCGAGAACGATTGTAGAATCGTCCAAAAAATTTGCAGATCGGAAATAAGATTCGAAGGGGCATCAATAATGTTTGTTCAATTCTATGTGGATTTCCGTATGTCGAAAACGTCCCGGCTATATATGTAATACTATCAGTGCGTGTAACCCAAGCAAAATGTATATTTATATAGATAAATACGCGCTTGTAAAAGCTCGCCGGGAAACAGGAAAGAGGTGCGTAGAGGAGGGTCGGAGAAAAGGGGAGGGGAAGCAGAGAAATGTGAAGCGAGGGTGGAGGCGAATGAAGAGTTTACGGTATTGTTAATCTGTGTGCGTGATCGGAGTCCGCACGTGATAAAGCAAAAAAGAAAAAAGACGTCTATACGTTTATATGCTCGAGTAACGATCGCAGCTAGGTCTACGCGTAAGAAAGACAGGGAGCGGGCGGGCGGGCGAGCGAGAGAGAGAGAGAGAGAGAGAGAGAGAGAGAGAGAGGAAAAAACGACCCTCAGAGGGGCGGTCGAGGGCCAACAATTTACATCCTATTTTTTTTTCCTTTGGCCTACAGACCTTTTTTTAACACTATCGATCAGCTCGCCGTTTATCGGCGTACATTAATCCGTTAAACCGTTGAAGTTTAATTTTCCTTTTTTCGTACAATGTTATAACGTGCCTCTCGCTGCTCATCATCTCATCGCGAACTCTCTGTCTTTCTCAATCACACGCACGAACGTCTCCGCGATTCTCATCGGCTCGCTCGCGAATTCTCTTTCTCCTCGCTTTCGCTATTCGCGTGTATACATAATTGCGCACCCATTTAAAACAATTTACTCGTGCACGAAGGCACGTAAGTGTGGCGATGGAACGTCGAACGTAATGCGACGAGTGTGCGCGTGTTTTTTCTCATCAGTCGAGATGATGATCCGCACCCTTTCGCAGCACATACACTTCCCATCTCTCTTCTTTCCTGACGTCGTTCCTATCTTACTTTACCCTCTCCTTATTGACATATCTCGTATGCCTTCATTATTTTCGCAATCACACCGACGCAAGACGAAAAAGCACTATTTTATTCGATGACACTCGTTTCTTTTTCCCCTTTTTCGCCACCTCGTCTCGTTTTATTCAATTCCAATCAGAATATTCTTTCGCGTAGCGAAAAAGTTCTTCGCACTCTCGACCACGATTCATCATTCCGAATGATTTTCATCCACTTTGCAAATATCTTGACACCTTCTCTTGTCCCAACTTTCCTCCTCTTGATTTCGTTTCGCTCGCTCACAGTCGTTCGTTTGCTGTACGGCACGCGGAATCGTTGTGTTTCTGGGGGATGACCAATAAGTAACGAGGGAGAGAAAATGAGATAAAGAGAGAGAGAGAGGGAGATATCAGCGCGGCACGAACTAAAAAAATATTGCCGAGTCGTCGCACCACTTGCTCTCGTTTGGAATCAGGACGATCGCCACGACGACGACGGCCTCGGAATGAGATATCTCAACGATTACGACGACACTGCTGGTGGTTGGTAAATCGCGAGAAAACTGCGCGCGGAATGATACTCGCGAGAAAGCCGAGGGTGTCGCGGTCATTGCGCCAGTTTTCCGTAAGTTGCCTCGCGGCGCCACCCTCGCTTCTCGCACTTTCTTTTCTACCTCACGTTCTAGAGTTATAACTCCTGCAAGACAGTTCATTCTTTTCCCGCGAATTTTTAAACGACGGTACTTCGATACCTTATTATTTTTTCCTCGTCTTCTTTTGTTAATCTCAAAGAGAAGACTTTTTTTTCTCTCCCCACCATTAAGTATACTTACTCTGTTTACATAAAATGTCAAGATCAGAATTAGTAAAATAGAAAATCTGAGCTCATCGAATTATATTGATTTGAAGTAAAACCATCGATATTTTTCGGTTTTTCAATGTATGAAAAAAAAAAGAAAATGGAATATAAATTGATATGATTGAGATGTTACCTTCTACAGGACGTGTAGCACTTCGTGACATTGTTCTCGTTCTCTCTCGTTCCGAACGTAACGATCTCGTCTCAAGTATCTTGAAGTTGGACGGATTATCAGGATGTGCGCTGTCTTATCTTCGGTTTCGAGATCGTGTGTTTCGTCATTAACAAAAGAGCGCGTATAACAATTTGACGATTTTGAAAAGCAGTAACGTTGTAAAATCGTAGATAAATGTGAATCTATTGGACCCAATGGGGATAAAAAATGGATAAATCGGTCACCGCCAGCGGTGACGCGTAAATATTTATGTCCTTGGCGAGAAATTCTCGCGATATTTTTCTTCCTCGTTCCGAGGGAGAGTTCCTTCGTACCGAACGAAATGATTTCTCGACTAAAAAAATCTTTCTTTTTTGATTCGGCGAGGCTTCTCGATATTCTCGTCGGTCCTCGATACTGTCCATCCACGTTCGAAAGATGAGTGAAAAATCCTCCGATTTGGCAGTCTTTTTTTATTTTGGTTATTAAAAAAGGATTAAGCAGGCACGTTGGTGATTTGATCGTATCGTAAGGAAAGCCAATCTTTTGGTCCTTCGGTATGACGACGATTCGTCGGGGAATATGGCTCCTTCTTGTTCTCACTTTTGGCGTTCGTATGAGGACTTTTCGTATTATTCCCGGCGTCGCCGTCCTCGGTTTTTTCCTCCTCCTCGTGGTCAGGTCGGATAGTTCGCCTCTCGGGAATAATCCGTCGATTCGCAGTGGTAATAAGGATTTACACTTTTTCTTATTCGATTTGGGGGATGAGGGGGGTCTTCCAAGCTCGGAGTCCATGTGTCGGTGTCTTCTTCACTCGTCACCGTTCTCCCGCGCCGCGAGCGCGACCACCACCCCGTCCGAACCAACGAGTCTGGACCGAAACCCGGCGGCCGTCGACTCTTGTCTCGTCTCCGAAGACGGCCCAGAGCGATTCTCCTCGAGCCTGCCACCCCGGCGACCACTCGTACGATTCCTGCGATCCCAAAAATTCCTCTTCCTCCTCCTCCTCCTTCTCCTCCTCCTCCTCCTCCTCCTCTTCGACCTCCAATGATGAGTTTATCCTAACACGCCAAATTCTCCTCTTGCAACTTCTTCTCAAAGCTTCACTTTTATCCCAGGATGTGTCGCTCACTTTCTCCTCAAATCTCTGACCTTCCGCTTCCTTTTCCCTAAAAAACATATCATTCTTGCATTATTACAAATTAATGAAAACAGATACACTTTTTTCTATTGATTATTATTTTTATTTTAATTGTCTCATATTGACATTTTCTCCCGTTCACGAATCATCTCAAAACTTTGACAGCGACGCTAGTGGGAATAGGCAAACGGATTATTTTTTATATCGCGAATAAATATGGAATTTATTTCATTCATTTTAATATTTTTCAACGAGTCTCCGCTCTCTCTTTTTTTTTGTTTCACAAATGTTACTTGGTCGTCGGGACAATTGTCGAAATGTCAACAGAAACGCGACATGAATAATGACGAAACGGGGAGGAGGAGTACGTCGTTCAGCCCTTATTAAGAATTATCAAGGCCGCGGGTGGATAAGTTCACGACTATAACGTCGAGGAATAAAGTTGAGAGATAGAACCGGAAAGGGTGGTGGATATTTTTAAGCAGCGAGCGTACTTTCGCGCAAGAATCGCTCGGAACAAGAACAACTGTGCCAGAGGTCAAACGAACAAGACAGAGAGAGAAACAACAATAAAATAAAAAAGAATGAAAGAACACGCTCGGTGATCGTACTTTCGTGGTCAATTTCGCGGTTCGTATCCTTGGCACCTACAGTCCATTATCAATTCAGTGCTTCGACTCAATTTCCGTCCCTCAATTCTCTACAATCCCAACCCCATTTTTCTCTCTCTTTTTTCCTTCCATTTTATCTACATAATTCGATTTTTATGCATTAACGTATTTATTCGTGTTTTCTGGGTTTCCGAGTTTTTACGAGAACGAGGAAAAAAGTTTACGAGAATGTCTGACGTGTACCCAGGGTGGATGATAAAAAGGACTTTAATTATTTTTCTTCCCGCTTGTATGTTCATTGCAACGTGCATGATTGTAGAAAAGCCGCGCTTCGATCAAATATTGCCGGGAAACGTGCTTCACCCTCGCCTACTTTTCTCACGAGACTCTAATCTTTTATCGATCATCATCGCCACTGGGAGACAAAAAATCCATTTTTACAACTTATTGAAAAAATATATATTAAACAGTCCTAAAAGTATGAAAACGAATTCATTCAAATAATAGTACATTGTGCACCGCGGAGACGAGCAAGGGCGAATCATAACTCCGCGCGCGATGTTTACAAAACGAGGCGAAGACGAGCGGAGTTATAATTCGCCCTTGCTCGTCTCCGCGGTGCACAATGTACTATTATACATACAAGCTAATGTAGATACGAGCAAAAATAATACACAACATACAACGGGCAAAAATGAAATGATTTATGCACAGTTTTATAAGCGCAGAGGCGAAAATTATGTTTCAAAGGTAGAAGTGAAAAAAAAACATCTCGACATAAGTAACCCGATAGCGATTTTTTCCATTTCCATTTAAACAACATATGCAGCGTCTTGCAAAATCACGTTTGCATTCGCTTGTTGACAGTAATATCCTTATCTCCCGGTACTGATAGACGCAGAAAAAAATAAAATAAATAAAAGTCGATTTCTAACCGTCAGTGAGAAAACCTTGCATGTAATTCCTATTATTTCTGACAACGAACGAAGATTTCCGTACTGTTTATCGTTCCATTGACGCAAATGCTTCTTTCATTAATTGTGTAACAATCCGAATCAAAGTCATTTAGACGAAAATTTTGTTATGTAGTTTACACGGGATTATTTATTGTGAAAAAAATTGCACGTCCAAGTTGTATTATATAAAAATGATGAAGTCTTTAGCCACAAAACATTGTGCGATAATTTTTTTATCAATTTTATGCCGCAAATGAAGTTTTAAAATTCTTAGTTGATAAAAAATGTGGTAATTGGATAAATGACAGAAGTAGGTGTTGTTGACTCGCTGCGATGAGTGAAACAATTTTATTGACGGGCTTTTATCCTAATTGAACGTGCGTTATCACGAATTAGTATAGCCGAATGGGTGTGCGAGTGTAACCATCTGCACCGAGAAAAGTTTAATCGAGAAAGAGGTGCGTGATAATGAAGAAGAGTGACAGAATCTCGAGGCACGGCAGCGACTGATTGTAAGAGAAAGAGTATGTATGAACATAAATATGTACGTCGGGCCTTGTCACGCGATTTACCGAAAGCAGCAGAAATTCGGTGAGATTGTGGGAAAGAAATGCGTGTCTCTACCGGCCATGTATACGCTAAAATTTACGACATTTTAGATCAAATGAGAAAAGAAAAGAAAATTAAGTGGCACATGGAAAAATGACAAAAAGTCCAACACGCTAATACATTTTTTTCAATTTAATTTCTTCTAGAAAATTGCGATTTTTTACAAGCACGACTTTAAATAATTTTTAATCAAACACGATTATCAATACTTTCGAAAATAAAGTAGATTTCACGTTTCATTTTATTATTGTCTTCCGAATGAAAAACGAATCTTCCACCTTCTTTCATACTAATCACTCGTCATAAATTCAAATAAAACAAACAAATATCTCTTATCGTCAAATATGTTACATTGTTATGTACCATTACCTCTCAAATGTGAAATAATCCACATATTTTTGCATAGTAATGACTTGGCATATTCCATAAAGTTTCCAATCTTGCTTCTGGAGTTTTGTTTTTTCCTTTTCCCGACAAGTAGCGCAGAAAACAAATTTTTCTTCTCACTTCGCTTCACTCGCCTCGAGATGGAGATTCGAACTTTTGTTCTTTTTTTCTCTCATTGTTATCGCTTTTGAAAGAGTGTCGTTCGACCGGAAATGACGTTGACTAGTTTACCGACGAGCCCGCGCACACACTGGAGTTATTTCATCGGAAACTGATTCCATTTTTTTTCATCTATTTCTCGTGAGATCCTCCTCGTTTGTAAAAATGGCCCGAACCGCACCTCAAACATTGCGTCATACTCTATTGTCACTTCGAGATGTGTGAGAACAAAATTCTATTTCGATTATCGAAATATACAGAAAAACCGTGCAATCAAAAACATGTTGAATGTATTATTTGATTCGCTCATTTTTCTGGGGTACATGTAAATGGACGTAACATTTGGTGAAAATATTTTATATAAATTTTATAAAAAATACTAAGTTTGAGGAAAACCGCTCTCAAATGATTCTCACGGATGTTAATTTTGGAAACAAGAAAATAGTTCAAATTTGACAGTGTGATCTGCAACGATCGCAAGATTTCGTTCGAAATAAATTTTCCCGGCGTAATTACTAATGAAAGTATCAACTGATGAACCGATAAAAGTATACGATGGGAGAAATTACATTTAATATTTTTGTAAAGACATGGTAGGACATAGCTATGTGAGAAAATTATAGCAACGCAAGGTATAAAGACGCATGTTTATCAATATCAATTTCAAAGGAAAATTTAAGCAAAAACGGAAAATGATATTGTGAAGCGTTTGACTGCAGTTTAGTTTTAAAATGCAACATGTTTGGTAATTCCAAATCGTAGATGAAAAAATTGTAAAATTTTTATCGCAATCTGGTATACCGTTATTGCGAATACGAATAGAAAAATGAGACTTTTGAAAGTTCTGTTTCGTGGAAAACAAAAAAATCAAAGAAATTTTGAGCACAGCGACGATCAATGGATTTGAACGAATATCATTGTGATCGCGACGATACCTCGCCCCTACGTATCGGAGTGACAGCTGATAACCTGATAACAGATTGAAAATTGTTCCCGATCGGTATTGTGATTATTATGGATGATTCGTAGAGAAATTATTTTCCGCCTCAATGTACACGAGCGACATTATCGTCAATGCGTTATCACGCCGCGTAACATTTGATTGGTTGGATCCGAATAGAATTGTTGTTGAACATTTGATCGCGAGAGAGTACGCGCCGAGTGTCGAATCTAATACAAAATAAATAACACGCACCGGCAACACCGGTCACGTGAACGGGCGACTGGCGACTGTCGCGTTCGAGTCTCGAGTGAGCGCGATGCTAGTGATGGGTGATGGACTCCTCGGTCGCCCTCCCCACTCGATTACCACTTTTCGGTTGTGTACGTAATACATAGTTGGGATATATCTCGCTCGCAAATTATATGTATTCCTCTATACACGTTGACCCTATACACATACAATTTCTTTATTTTCTTTTTTACCTTCTCTCCTTCACGAAACACATTTTTAATCGATCGCAATTAATAATAGTTATTCCTATGGCCCGTGTACATGCTCGCGTTTGAGGCTGTAATATACAATTTTTAATTTTTAAACAATACGGGCCCGGCACTTTGCGATCGAAGCAGAATTATTACCAAAGAGTTATTTTCTCAATTATACTCGAGTGTTCATCAACCATTCATGAGTTACCGGTCATTAAAAGTGAATTTTCATAAGTTTTAAAAAAGAAGTTTTTCACGGTTCTTGTACGAGTAAGGATGAAAAATTGAAAGGGAACGTACCTAATATCGTGCCTGGCGGGGCGATCCTCGTAGTTATTTTTTTGTTTTTAATTTTTGTTTTTCGTTAGCCAAACTTTTTACCAAACGAAAAAGTCTAAGAACCGGGTCATTGACGATCTAGATAAAGGGACAAAAGACTTCGCCCTGCTGAGTACGATAATGCCAGCACGATATGACATTTGTTCCAAATGCCAAAGATTACCTCGTTGGATAAGCGAAAGCTAGACGCAACTTCGTATAAGTACTTATTACCGTTTTAGGAGGACTGTTTTACAAGCACTTCTCGCAAGCTTCTAGATTCCAAAATGGAATTTTAAAGAGCGCCGAACTCCCATTTTTGTGTACATACATCGATGGATCGGTAAGAGGACGATTTGTCTTATCGGCGGTCAGTATTAACGGAAAATTGTCGTAATCCTCCGAGTAGCAGAAAATTTAAAAAATTACATCTTACACGATGCGCGATGTTTGCGTCACTTTTTTCTTTTCACGTTAATGCGTTACTCTGCGACCCAGCGCCGTTAAGCGGTCAATAAAACTTGTGCGACAGACCTAGATATTTATTCATTGTGCGAGAAGACATTATAATGGGTCTCCTTCTAAACTCCTGACTGACTCTCGCGATGCGAGTTCTTCGTTTCTATTCGTTGACTCTCCGGATTCTCTCCATCTCCCTTAGCCTCGTGAGCAAATTCTCGCAAAGAGACGCATTCGCGCTTCTGTAACGAAAACCGACCTTGTCTCTTCGTCCAATAACTAACACAAATCGCATCAGTCTGCTCGGTCATTCGTGTTCTTCGAACGCGTAACAAAGAATCCGAGGTACGTTGATCCACGGAGGCGCGAAGAAAAAAATCTACAGCGAAGGGGTTATGTCGACGACGAGATCGAGGCATTACAAAATGGCGGAAGCTTCTGGCATCATTTGCATACAAACATCAGCGGAGAATTAGGGTAAAACATTCGAGTAATTTTTTAAAAAACTATAATTCCGTGGAATACATTGTAAAAACTTGATAAAAACATCACTTATGTTGCTTCATACATATCAGGGAAGAAGAAAAATATTTTTCCTTTTACAATGATGAAACATAAACTGTAGATTCCACGCTATCAAGATAAAGGACTAAGCGAAACGATTTTTTAGGAATGAAATTGTAGGAAAGGAATTTTTCCTTTCTTTAAAATGAAGGAGACGAGAGGCTCTACCCTTAGGAGTCATATGTCGAAGACATGACGAGCTAGGCACCCC